>MU832953.1:0-63759 GCA_029204225.1 Diphasiastrum complanatum | reverse complement strand
GGAGCCTATTCCCACATGTTTATCATAGGCATAGGTATGCTTGTACATAATCCCAACAACCATTAAGGCAAAGTTTTTCAAGTTAGAAGCAAATTTTCTAGATTCTAGCATTTTTCAAGAAGTGCAATTTGATTGGATGGTTATAGATTTGTATGAGACTTTAGGAGGAGCCAAAGGACAAGTGTATGTACTGTCCCACACATGTGAAATAGGTCAGATCAGTCCAAGCCTCAAGCTTTTTGTATATACTCCAATTTGGAGCTCATTTAATAAGAATAATTTGAAGAGAACCTGAGGATTTTTCATCAAACTCTCTCTCTCTCTCTCTCTCATGGATGCTCAATGGGTTGAGGTGTACCCTGTTTAGAGTTTAGGGTTTAGGGTTTAGGGGTCCACCAGCGATGGACATCAAACACTCTTTGCCTATTCTTTGTTTGCTACTACCACTCTTACTTTCCAGCGATGGACTCACTTTTTGAATATATATATAAGTTAAATTACTTGTCAAGCTAAACTCAACTCTAGAGTAAATGCATACACTCTCTGGTTTAGCAACGATCACATACTTTCTAAATACAATACTAAACACTTATCGGCTGATGTGGGAATGTAGCACTGATCGGTTACTACGGCATGTTATCATTCACAGTTTGGTTCATTTTAGAACCAAGCATCATCATACTCCAAGCAAAGGTATGGCTGTCTACCGAGATTTCACAAAGCAAGTAGCGTAGCATACTCCGTACACTCTATCTAAACATTTTCTCATTACTCTTAAACATAAGTATGGACTGAAGAGACTTTTTGTTGTTATGATATAAAGAATAAAACCTTTACGAAATAACAATTGTGGTAGCTTCTCAAGAAGACTACAAACCTTCAGGTAAGACTTTTTATACGAGTTCCACAAAACACGAACAAAACCGGAATGAACATTCTTTTATATCTACTACTTTCAAAAAAAAAATTCCTTAAAAAAAAAAAATGAGTAATGTAAAAGATACTACATCCATAATGCTGATCGACGAATTGATTCCTTAAAAAACCCCTGTCAAAAACCTAAAAGTGAGGATTCCAATTAAACGGTCTCAGACAACATGGATGTGCGTAAGACACGTTGTTTCTACGAAAGGGTTAGAATGGCATGGATCTGCCCTAATACCTTGAGAAACTTTGGAAATCACTTATAATTAACGATGTCTATCCAAACTGATGTCCTTATACCATGATTGATGTATGATTTTTGTATGGCATAATTTTGCACATAAACAATTATACAATCAATCATGGCAAATCCTAAACATACCCTTTCAAGTATTACTTTAGACTCTTGGTGAGATACGACTGGAAAGCATGGATATGCTCAGGAGTATGGACAGTAGTGCATGACACACTTTGCTCTGTAAGGATCACATAGGTTACCATGGCATGGATTTTTCCTAATACCAGCACACGTGTCCACACCAAGTCTTTTGGCTAAGAAAATTAAAAAATGGTTAAAACTTTTCATACTTATTTATAGCTAAAAATGATCTGATATGGAATTACTATCCATAGGCTAATCAGTATGGCACTCGCCCTGATATGGTGATATAACGGCTTGGCCTATCGCCAAAACATGGTTTGTTTGGGAAGATTGGACTATGTTCTAAAATGCTATTCAAAGTTATTAAGTAGTATAATTTCTTCTGGACATGAATAACAATTGATGTTCAGCTATGACACCTGTCTTCCTCACTAAACTAACTCGTGCGGTGGTGTTTTGTGGGATGGTGGCAGGTATTAGCTGGAGACGTCTTGAGAGTGTTTATGCTTTATGGTGCTTTTTAGTACTGTATTTTACTTTTCAGCTATATTTTACCTTGTTGGATTATGAATAAAGGTTTCAATCTTGCTTTTTCAAGAGGAAACAAGTGCAGTATTGTATCTCTCTCTATGCATCATGCAGGTGGTGTAAATTCGACTATTCCTTGGTTGGGATAGTGCTGAAACCTTTACCTTTTATCCGATTCATAAGCTAACAAAGGTCTATTTTTATGGTTTAGTCCATAGGATGGTTACAGAATGCTGCCTCTTTGGGTTATGGGAAGCCCCTTCCTCCGCCTAACCACTTTGTTCAGACACTAATTTGTTGTATGAAAAAGGCCATTGAGATGCATAGATTTGTCATTAATACTGATAGGGCTACATGTTTTTCTACTGGACCATAGGATAAGATTCTTATCCTAATTGATCTACTTGAAACTATTGAATGAGTAAAGATTTATCTTGAGTTTTTTTAAGAAGAAAGACACTTTGAGCCTAGTGGAAAATCTTTACAATTGTCTTAATGATTTTGTTGAAAAATTCAAAGAAGATGAAAAGTTTTGTTATAGATTCTATTGTGAAGGATCTAATTGCTTGTTGTTGTCAGATTAGAATTGCTTTCTGTTGTCCTAAGAGCCTGGAAGATAACGTATCTTTCTATACCTTCTGACCTTGACCAATGCCCTTGACCAAATCGTTTCATCATTGGTGTTTCTAGACACTAATTTACTCAATATCTTTGGATAACCAGATTTGTCATTGTAGTATTCTGCTTTGAATATTACATTATGTAGTGGGTTTCTTTCCTTGCCTAACCTGAATTAGCATCGAAGAGACGAAGTTAGTTGTCACGCATAGATTTGTTCCCATGAGAGCGATGGTATAGATCAGATTTTAGCATGAATGGAAGATCCAAATCTAACTCTAACATCCATTAACCCTAAGCATTAACACTACATCCACTAACACTAGATCCACAACAAAGATAGCTTACTCTTTCTCTCTCTCCCTTTCTCTCTCACAAAAAGTATAATAACATGCAATCCCAGTAACAATAAGATCCAACAATTAGCAAAACACAAATAAAGCATGAGAGATGGAGGAAAAGTAATAGAGAGCAAGGACATTCATCAATCCATTTCACAAGAGAACCAATCTGCTTTATTGAAATGAGGACATGAACATGTGTAGGAACTCGAGTTGGTCCACTTTTATAGTAGAGAGGAGGACCCTGGCCTCTGAATCCTATTGGTCCATTTCTGCCTCTCTAATTATTCAAATTTAAAAAAGAGTGGGAACCATCCAAATTGGAGGGAAACCCAACTTTATTCACTAACTTGACATTTAGGCCCTGCGATTTTAAAAGTCCTGCAAAAAGGCCTAAAGTCCTTTTATTGACTTGTAACTAATCAAATAACTATGTGATCATCGGGTTGGACTTACACATGCAGGGTGCCAAATCCCTCTCACTTATTAACTAGCATTAGGGTTGTCTTGGGATATACAAACCCTCCAACAGTATCCCCCACCAAAACTGGTGACGGTCCCTCGACACCTGCGAGATGCAGTTATTGGGGACTTTTATTGGCTTCGCAACGAATCTTTAATAAATGGTATTGCACCTTCTCCATAAAGCCGAGTCGGGTAGTATTAAAATCCAAATTATCTGGCAAAAAACAATGATGAGCTCCTACAATCATACTTTGCGGTTGTCCAAGATGTGAAGCAAGATTCCCAAGAGCCTCCCATCATTGCTGCACAAAAATATAGACGAGCAACCGGTAGCTGATCCTTGATATTATCTGAGGAAGACAATCATCCCATATGGTTTCCACTGATTCCAACAGAGTCAAATCTTTTGCAAACATTGTCGATTGTCGCACTGTCGGATCGGAAGAGTGGATATACTCCCGCTGGTATGCTTGTAAGGCCCAATGGAAATCCACTGATATCGTCCATGTGTATGGCTGTTGGATAATTGGCCAATTGGGCGTATGGATTGTGATTTTGTCCATAGCCAAGCCCAAATCCTTCCATTTATTCCGTCTCGGCATCGGTACATAATACGGATCTACCCACAATTGGCGAGGGCTGGCCACATAACTCTTGATAGATTTCAGAGTTTTCTCAAAAATGGTAACTCTCCATGCCGGCTGCTCTCCCAATGCGGGTATTTTGTCCACTTCCTTGCCGGGCTCTATCTCCGAGATCTTGAACTTAAGGACCCAATCACCACGCGAGGACTCATGTGGATGTTGCACTAGAAAACTTTGGATCTGGTCCTCAATGCTGATGGGCCTTCTAAATAACGGTGTGGTCCTTGATGACGATGGATCCGGTTGCACTGCCTGTAAAACTGGTGGTTGTTCTTCTATTTTTGAATGCCCCTAGTCCATGCCCAAATCCAGCCCTGTATCCATCGGTACTACAGTTTGGTGCGAAGGGGAGAATTGCGACATGACCGGTACTGGGATTTGTGGTCCAGCTTCCAACACCTGAGCGGCTGCTTTTTCATAGTCACTGATAGTTACCTTTGCCAACTCAGTTGAAGCTGCTCCTTTGAACCTGTCAAAGCGGCCTTGGAACCCCTGAAGGGCCACTTTGTAGGTTTTCACTTTCTTGAATCAGAGTTACCAGATGATCTGGTATTTGCGTTTGAAGATACGCAAACATCTTCCTCTTAAAAATTCTCAGGCACTATGGCATCGAACTGCTTCGGTGATTTCACATCTTGGTCGACCCGAAGTGTGGCTGGGGCATCTTCAGCTTGAAGTTGTTGGCATGAATCTTTAACACCAATAGTAGTATCATGGATTTGTTCGAATCCTCTTCTAGGGGATTGGAGTTCAAAGGGCACAGGGCTCTGGGGCATTTCAAAAACTTTGGAGGCCCCAAGAGGGTCGAAATCATTGAACATATCCATAAAGTACTGTGTGTTTGGTGAAATAGCTTCGGTGTGTGAGGCGGCCTGGGCAGTTGTGATGGGAATGGTAGCCCCAATAGTTACAGACTGTCCTTGAGTGTCAATGACTCCACCACCTCTACTAGCATCAATGGCTCGATAGAACATAGTGCCCATGCAGCAGGACACCAATATGTTGATCACTGGACGACGACGGGTGTCACTCCAGCCATCAGACATGATCGAGCACCCATAACTCTCCCAGGACTTCCAAAGAGACATCATCTGTGTGGTGAGATCCTCCACCCTGGACGTAAGGTAGGTGGTACGGAGTGGAAGCAGAGGCGAGGGAAGCATCAGAGGCGGGGGGAATAAGAAGTTCAATGCGAGTAGCAGTAGGGACAGGAAGCGCAGCTGATGATGTATGCCTAGTACGACATCATGACGCGGAAGGCGAGTCAGGAATGATGATCTCGCTGCGTGGACGACGTCGACTATGCGAATTGGAGGCCTGGTGGGATGACTCGGCCGGTGCTTCTTCATAAACTGAAAGCACAGAATCCAGGTGGAAGCCATGGATTTTGTTTTCAAGGTGGGAGGCCGCTAGAAGAGACAACAAGGAACCAGCAACAAGTGCTGCTTGGTATTACTCTTAATAGCTTGATTGAGCTCACCAGAAACAGTCTCGAACCAATTATATGGTTCAAGAGGGGCCTTGTCTATCTTGGTATAGGACTCAACTATCCTATGTAGGACCTGAGAAGTGATACGGTATTTCTTGAGATTGCCAACCATTAGAAAGTTATTGAGGAGCTGGACAATAGCGTGTATGGCAGACTCAGTAATGGCATCGAGAAGATAGCCGTCATTGGTCCAATGCAGATCATGGGCAGCCTCAGTAACGCACACCTTGTGTGTGGCTCCCTGAAAGGTGATATCAAACTTGGATTTCTCTTCCTTCCACGTACTAAAGGCAAGAGTAATGAAATCCATGTTGATTCTCCCAGAAAAGGCTCTCTCATGAATACCCATTGTAGTAAGCAGAGGCTTCGCAAGGGTCATTTACTGAGTGACCATGCTTGTGCTAGGAAGTATCATGATATCCATTGTAGATGGGACATCATGATGGATAGTATGACAAGGAGACTAGGATGTATCTGTGGAAGACATAATGAACAAAAACGAAAAGTAAGACGCACAAATCTATATCAAAAAACAGTTCAGAAAGTTTGGAAGGCTTTGGTCGAAGAAAAAATTCGCAAGAGCTTCGCTAGCACAAGTGAGGAATGAATCGAATTCAGCCAGCTTATAGGTGAATTTGGAGGGTCCATTACATTGGATACTAGTTTGGCTGATCAGTTTTGAACAAAAATTTGCAAGCATGTACAACTGTGAAAATAGGCTATAAAAATCTCGACAAAGTTTTCTGGGGATCTGAACCTATCCGGCGAACATTTTCCAAGGTCGACGAAGGATGAACCTTCGCCTAAGTACTGTCATAAATGTATTTTTTCAAGATTTGAGGCTATAACCAACCTAATTTTGACAATTTAAGACCATATAGCATGTCAGCGAAGGTTCATAATGAGAGTAAGGTGCTCGACGAAGGTCCTCAATATGGCATATTGATGATCATTCGCCTGACTCAAAAAAATGGATTTTTTGTAGACAAGAACCTTTGCCCACCTCAATATATACATATCTGAAGTGGATGTACAATTTGGAGGCTCAACGAAGGTTTTTGATACTGTATAGGCAACATCTGACCAAAACAGTGTTTTTACATCCTCGACTTTTCCTTTGCCTTTATCCAGTTAGGGTGGCACATTCACTGAATCAATCTTTTGAGGAGGATTTTCCCATTTCAGGACCGTATTATAATGTTGCTTGGCTTGTTTCTTTGTCATTGTCCCTGTGATCTTGTCTTCCTTCAATATAACTACTTTGGCCGGTTTTATTGTTGGTTCATCAGAAACATTATGCACTCCATATCTGGTTGGATCCATATGATTTAGAATTTGCTAATCCGTAAGTTCTACATTGTTATCATAAGTCAAGGCATGACTCACAGGAATGAGGTCATCTTCAATCGGATCTGGTATAGGTTCTGTTGATATCCAAGCTACATTAAGCACATTCAATGGAGAAGTGATCGGTGTATCCAAGGTTCAATCCATTAATGAAATATAGCTCAAATCTAACTGATTATCTTGTTGAAACATATATCTTGCTGTACAATCAATCGTTGCAAGAGCTTCATTCTAGTTGATAGTGTCCATTTGAGAATCGTAATGAACTCCCAAATTTTTCTCTGGTCGGTCACAAGTATGATCCGTTGTTGATGAATCATCATCCTCTTTTGAACCACTGATTTGATAGTCCAAGTGCAGGATCAACTTTGACTACACATTCACGATTTTCAAAAGTGATTTTCCCAGTACCCCAGTTATGAATTACTTGCGCAACTTTTAACCATGGACATTCCAATAGGACTCGGTAGACATTTGGTGCTTCTAGTAAATCCATTACTATGAAAGTAATGACGATCTGTACTCCTGCAATTCTGACAGGTATATCTTCAACCATTCCTCGCGAATGAACTGTCGTTTGATCAGCTAGCTTAATGGCAAAAGTTGCAGGCTTAATCTTTGTAAGGGCCCATTTTGCACATAGCTTTGTAGAAATCAGGTTAACTCCTGAACCACCATCTATCACAGCTGCTTCCTTAGGAAATTGTCCATGCTGTGTCAACAGAGTGATATTTTTTTGTTCACTTTCTTAAGCTGCTTCGACATGGAGTACTTCATTAGATTCTTCAAATCCAGCACAAAAAAGTGGCTCCTGATGGACTTCTGATTCTACTTGAGTTAACTTTTGCACTAAGACTTCTTTCGCTTTTGGCACCAACTTTAGGAACTCTCCCAATGAAATATTGATCTTGCTAGATAAAATATTCATGAGAAATTCTGTTTGCGGTGCTTTTGGTTCACTCATCTTGAAGGGTTCTTCATGATGATGCAACTGATCATTCATATCTCTACGAGAATTTCTTGGTGGCTGCAATGGTGAAGAATGAACTTTGGCTGTTGCTTTAGCAGCTTCAAGCTCCTCTTCTTCTTGCAGATGTTTAATCCATTGCCTCATATCCTGATATCTCATTTTTTCTGCATGAAGATTGGGATAGACTCCAGATGTTGTTGGTATATTGGTTAATGGTATAAAATCAGCAGGTACTGGATCCGCTACTGGTTCTTTCAGCTTTTGTGCTCTAGTGACCACCATCAAGGGTACACTTGATTTATTTCTGAGCTACTGGTCTTTGCTTGATTGTTATCAAATTTACAGGAGCTATAGTTGGTGGTGGCTTTGGTCTTGCTGGACAGTCTTTATAGCAATGCCCATAACCACAGTCATCACAAAATGGTACAAATTTTCTTTTATTTGGACATTCTGCAACTCTATGATTTTCTCCACATGCAAAGCATCCAAGTGGTGCTTTGATCCAGTTTCTAGATGCTTGTTGTTGCGCAGCAGCATAAATAGCATCTTGTTCTGAAGATCCACCTTCTTGGTCATTATCATAGTTCCATTGTTCGGCACTTTTGTACGGTTCTGGTTCTATCAAATTGGCAGGAGGAGCGGAGTGCTTTGGTGGGGCAGGTAAGGCTAAACGTTCCGGGTATATCCCATCGGGGCATACCGTTGCTGAATTATCCGAGGATTGAAGTTGCAAAACACAGTCTCATGATCAAGCGAATTACACAAATGGCATACACTAATTTTCATTCATTTTTTCAATTGAGGACACTCATTCACTGTGTGATTTTCTATACAAATAGAACACCAGACATTTTTCCTAGTAGGAAAAGTCTTCACAAAATTTTTAGTTTCCTTGTTCGCTTTTCCATGGAAATATTCCAACGCTTTAATCTTCTCATCAAATTGTGACTGCAACTTTTTCATTTGTTTCTATTGGTTCTTCCCGAGTTTCTCGAACTCATTGAGCATCATTTCTGCAGTAGCGTTGACATTTGTTGATGCAATAGTGGTGGATGTTGTAGTAGTCTGCCCTGCTGTATAAGGCAACATACTGATAATTGGCTCATCATCTGAATCTTCATCCTCCTCCCAAATTGCATCATCCATAGCATTTTGAGATCTGACACAGATAAAACTAGGGTAAACTCGACGAAGGTTTCTGACACAATAAAAAACACAGTTTTCGTAGTTTGGCGAGGGTAAAAATCAAGATTTTTTATAATCTGGACATGAAGAATCTTTGCCGGACTCAAAAATAGTATTTTATAATAAATAGAATGTTCTGAAAACTCGGCGAAGGATCAAGAGTAATATTGATATTCTTGCCAAAAAAGTCACAAGTGACTTTTTTGGCAAAAATATGGCAATATGATAACTAATCCTTTGAAAACCCTTCTATTTTTGGTATTATTTTTTACCGACCTGGCAGTAGATAGATCTGAATCACACCTATGCACCATGAATTAGACAAAGTTTTTTTTTTGTATTTTTAGGGTTTTGGTGATTATTTTGTGTTTTTTGACGGTTTTTCTGATGTTTCTGGATCTCTGCTAGGAAGGATTGTTTGCCCTTCAAACTGAAGGTTTTGTGATCAAAACCAAAGGTGTCTGCAACTCGGCGAAGGTTTCTTGAAAGAGGGCAACAAGTTATCAGCTCTGACAATGATTTTTGCCTCTTTTTGACCAAAATCTGGCAGATTTGACCAATTTTTGTTGTTTTTTCGTAACATCTCAGATCCAAATGGATCTTAAGATTGGTGATCAGAATAGCTTTCCCGATTTTACAATCAGATTAGATTTCAAACAAGCAAATCCACTCAAATCAGGCAAAATCACTCCCAAAACTATTCATGCCACGACAAGATGCCTAATGCAAGCTAACCATCCAACAACACATGGTGCAAACTGAAAATTTGGCATAGCTCCTAGAAAACGGCACCAAAATTGTAGTGGGTTTCTTTCCTTGCCTAACCTGAATCCAAGATCTAATCAATCTAGCATCAAAGAGACAAAGTTAGTTGTCACGCATAGATTCGTTCCCATGAGAGCGATAGTATAGATCAGATTTCAGCATGAATGGAAGATCCAAATCTAACTCTAACATCCATTAACCCTAAGCATTAACACTACATCCACTAACACTAGAACCACAACAAGGATAGCTTACTTTTTCTCTCTCTCCCTTTCTCTCTCACAAAAAGTATAATAACATGCAATCCCAGTAACAATAAGATCTAACAATTAGCAAAACACAAATAAAGCATGAGAGATGGAGGAAAAGTAATAGAGATCAAGGACATTTATCAGTCCATCTCACAAGAGAACCAATCTGCTTTATTGAAATGAGGAAATGAACATGTGTAGGAACTCGAGTTGGTCCCTTTTAAAAGTAGAGAGGAGGACCCTCTGGCCTTTGAATCCTATTGGCCCATTTCTGCCTCCCTAATTACTCAAATTTAAAAAAGAGTGGAAACCATCCAAATTGGAGGGAAACCCAACTTTATTCACTAACTTGACATTTAGGCCCTGCGACATTAAAAGTCTCACAAAAAGGCCTAAACTCCTTTTATTGACTTGTAACTAATCAAATAATTATGTGATCATCGGGTTTGGACTTACACACGCAAGGTGCCAAATCCCTCTCACTTATTAACTACGGTAGGGTTGCCTTGGGATCCACAAACTCTCCAACACATTCACCATCTGTCCATCACCCTTTGTACACTTATCAATCTGAAAGAGGAGATTTCTCTCTCTCTTGGGGAATGATAAAACCTTTTATACTACTTAATTCACTGATTTTGTGGAAATCTATAATGACTAGGCCACCACATCCCACAAAAAGACCTAAAGTACTTTTATAAACTTCTAGCTAATCAAATACTTATGTGATCATCGGCTTGGACTTACACATGCAGGGTGCAAAATCTCTCTCACTTATTAGCTAGGGTTAGGGTTGTCTCGAGATATGCAAACCCTCTAGCACATAGGCACTCTAGGGCCTAGATAGGACTTCTAGGATCTCGCCTTCATCCATATTGACCTTTTGACTTTTTGTTGACTTCCTCTCTTCATCAGCATTCACATGTTGTGGGGTTAATATAGATTTTATAGTAAATAATGTCGTTCCCACAGAGGACAACGTTAGAAAGTTATGTTTTTGGTACAATTTATGACAAGTGGTTTCGAGTGTTATTTTGGTTGTCGACAGACATTAAAAAGTAACCAGTATTACTTATGTTTGGGATGGGTAATGTTAATAAATTCAGAACAACAATCTGGCCTTTATCGAATTGAAGGAGGCACGTTCTACAGATGAGATGTTATCAGAGTAGTACAACAATACTACACTCTGATTGATTAAGGTGTCAATAGAGAATCGAGAATTGTTCGATGTATTCGCGACTGTCCAGACAATTAATCAATTGCGTTCGAACTATTCGTTTCTAGACAAGAGTCCTCAACAACTAAAGACCAACTTAATGGTTAAAGAACACGAAGAGTTTTAGAACACGTTAGAAACTTATGTCAATGCCAATCAGAAAAATAGATCAAAGACTCAATTCTTCAGACAAGGACTATCATCTCATGTGTATAAATATAGCTTTATTCAATGATCGTGCTAGACTGTACCAAAGATAGTTGTTATTCGAGTGCCGAAAAGGAAGTATTCGCGACAGACGCATAAGATGGTTTTAAGACAGTTCTTTAGAGCATGCTTTATGGAAACACAACAAACGACTGTAATGCACTAGAGCGTCTGTCTGATCAGAGAGTAATTTTATGAAATGCATTAGAGATTGTTAGCAGACTCAACACTCACACTCAGTAGTGCGGAGAACAGAGATAAGAGAGAATAACTCACAGAACTCTATTCACTTCTTCAATCTCTTACATAAGCATAAACCCTTCTCTCTCGATGATCGAGACTGAAGTGTGAGATCTATATATATTCTACGGGGCAAACAAACACACCTCTAAAACAACAGGTGCGTCGCTCCCGCGAAAGGGTCTAGTTAATCTGAACTTCATAAAAGGTGTCTTTTGAAGTGGTTTAGTAAGTAGATCAGCTACACATTCATTGCTTGGAACATGCTCCAAAGCAATCTCCTTGGCTTGCACCATTTCTCTCACAAAGTGATGGCATATCTCAATGTGCTTAGATCTTGCATGGAAGATTGGTTTAGATGCAAGGTGTTGGGCTGATTTATTGTCATTGTAGATGATTGGTGCCTCCTCTGAATCCATGATCTTTAGCTCCACCAATAATCTCTTGATCCAAAGTACCTCCTTTGTAGGGGTTGTCAAAGCTTTGTACTTGGCCTCGGTTGAAGATAGAGATATAGTTTCTTGCTTTTTTGAAAGCCATGAAACCACACCTTCTCCTATGAAAGTTGAATAGGCACTTGTTGATTTCCTATCCCTCTTGTCCCCTGCAAAATCTGAATCACTAAATGCATGAAGGTTAATCACATCTCCTCTATATAGAATCCCAAAATCTAATGTACCCGAGACGTATCTTAGGATCCTCTTAGCCTTTTTCCAATGGATATTCAATGGCTTTTGCATGGATTGGCTCAACCTACATACACTAAAGCTGAGATCTGGTCTAGTTATAGTGATCCACATTAAGGAGCCTATAAGTTGCCTAAACAAAGTGATGTCCATGAAGGATCTTTCATCATCTTCATTTGGCACTTTTACATCTTGCTCCATTGGTGTGTCAACACTTTTGCATACTTCCATCTTAAACTTTTTCAAAAGACTTTGAGCATAGTTTACTTGACTTATAAAGATAAAATCAGACCCTCTAAGTACCTCTATGCCTAAGATGAAGTGAAGACACCCTAGATCTACCATCTTGAACTCTAAGGATAGATCTATCTTGATTTTTTCAATACCATCAACACTATTTCCACTAATGATTATGTCATCTACATAAATGAGTAAAAGTACAATACCAAAATCATCAAACTTAATGTAAAGAGTGGGATCATATTCACTTTGAACAAAAGAAAGTGAAATGAGATAGCAATGTAGTCTTATATTCCAAGATCTCGAGGCTTGCTTCAAGACATAGATGCTTCTTTGGAGATGACATACTTTGTTCTCCATATTATGCTTGATGAACCCTTGTGGCTGCTCCATATGGATATCCTCTTCCAAAAAACCATTCAAGAAAGCATTAGAGACATCCATTTGACATAGGATCCATCCAAAATGTGATGAAAGTGCAATGATTAGCCTTATTGTGACCATCTTGGCCATGGGTGCAAAAGTTTCCTCATAGTCTATCCCTCTCTCTTGAGCATACCTTTTGCAACTAATCTTGATTTATGTTTGTTAACACTCCCATTTGCATTCAACTTAAGCTTGAAGACCCACTTGCATCCTATTACATTCCCTTGAGGTCTCTCAACAAGCAGCCAAGTTTCATTCTCAATCAAGGCATCATACTCATCCAACATAGCTTTATACCATTCTTTGGAGTTCAATGCATCTTCAACATTATATGGTTCTTCAAAACTAGATAAAGCATAAGAAGTGGATGAGATACCCTCAACTTGCTGTCCTTTGCCTTGATATGTGAGCCTTGATGGCTCCACTTTTGCCCTTGAAGATCTCCTTGGTGTGATAGGTGGGTTTGGTGCTTGCTCCTCCATGAGCTCCTCCTCAAAACCAAGATCTTGCTCCTCGGTCATCTTCTTCTTGATTGTTGGAGCACTTGAGCCTTCTTCAAGCATATGCATATGATGTTCATAAAAAATAACATCCCTTGAACCAACAAATTTGTTCAAGGATGGGAGATAGACTTTGTAGCCCTTGCTTGAGCTTGCATATCCAAGCATGATCCCTCTTGTGGAAGATGGATCCTCCTTGGTTCTTGTTTCCAATGGCACATGCACATAACATATACACCCAAAAACTTTCAAGTGATTAAGATTGGGTTTCTTTCCATACAACATCTCATAAGGAGTTTTGCCTTCAATTCCTTTGCAAGACACCCTATTCATCAAGTAGTTTGCACATACAAGAGACTCACCCCAAAAGGATTTGGGCAAACAAGCATCTAATCTTAAAGCCTTAGAACATTCACATAATGTTCTATTCCTTCTTTCAGCAACTCCATTTTGTTGAGGAGTGTAAGGACAAGAAGTCTCTTTCTTGATCCCTTCCTCCTCACAAAAGGCCTTGAACTCATTGGAGATGAATTCTCCACCATTGTCACTTCTAAAAATCTTGATGCTATGATTATGATGATTTTCCACAAACAACTTGAACTTTACAAAAGTATCAAATACTTGAGACTTGAAGGAAAGTAAGAACACCCAACAATATCTTGAGTAGTCATCAATGAAGGTTAAAAACATGGATGAACCTCCATTAGATTTGGTGCTAGCAATGTGCACATCCGAGTGTATGAGTTCAAGAGGATGAGATGACTTTGTGATGGAGTTAGGAAACACCTTCTTATGTGCCTTGGATAAGGCACAAGCTTCACAAACCTTGTCTTCCTTCCCAATAGACCTTGGTAGGCCTAAAGCATACTCCTCCTTGATCATAGCCTCCATGGAACCCGAGTTGACATGTCCAAGTCTTTTGTGCCATAAAGTAAAGGTAGATATCTTGCTCTTCTCGGCCAACATGACAACATTAGTATCCACAAATGCATCCAACTTATAAAGTTTGCCAAGTCTAGTGCCCTTAGCCACTATCTTACCCTTCTTCTTGATGAAACATTCATTTGAAGCAAAGTCAACATTGAAACCATTGTCTACCATTTGGCCAACACTTAGTAGATTCTTTGTTATTGTAGGAATGTACAAAACACCTTCTATGTTGATATTTTTGGAAGATCCTAAGCAAATGGGAATGCTACCAACTCCTTCAATCTTACAAGCTTCATCATTTGCTGTATAGATAGACTTTATAGGTCCATCATAAGATAAGAGAGAAGAGAAAAACTCCCTTTTACTAGTCATGTGTGAACTAGCACCCGAGTCAATCCACCAAGGATCTTCTCCTTTGAAGCTTGTTGAAGAAAATATGGACATCATGAGAGAGTCCTCATGTGAACTCTCCTCCTCCTCCTCTTTGCTCATGTTGGCTTGGCTTTGATCTTGCTTCCTCTTGAAGCATTCCGAGGCATAATGCCCCATCTTGCTACAATAGTAGCACTTCACCTTTGATTTGTCCTTCTTGACTTTGGTGGTTGAGGGAGATGCCGTTGGGGGTCCTTCTTGATCCTCAAGCTTTTTAGACTTCTCAGAGTGGGGAGGCGCAGTCGCAGACAGGGAGGTCGCAAGCTGTCCGTGCACCCAACGCAATGGTCACTGTAGTGTCTCGAAGACCATAGCGACTGTAGGAGCGTGGTTCAATGCTTAGATGTAGTTTGGACCTTTGGATGAGGTGTCAAATGAATTGACGGTCCAGAACTTGTGATGGGAGAGAAATTTGGACCACAAGATTTGGTTCAGCCATTGGATGAGCTTTGAACAGGGCCCTGAAGAAGTGAAGTGCATTCTGGCCTTCAACTTCACTAAAAATTCTCATACTGAAAGTTGACTTGGGTCCCTTCACAAGTGAAAAGTGAAGTTTCTTCAAGGTGAAGAAATAGTTCAAAAACTAGAAAAGTCCCTATTTTTGTGTCTTTTGCCCGTTTTGACCCAAACGAAAGGCTATAACCTCCAAACGAAGGGCACCTGGACTGTACCTGCAAGTACGGTACAACAAAACAGAGTGATTACAATGGAGAAAGTGCTCAGAGTATGCCAGAACTGATTTCACCATTCCACTGGGCACGTTGTTGGGAGTTGATGACTGAGTGCATTTCGGAAGGCGACACCAATTTGGCTTTCAAATTGGTGGAAAAGCAACGAGTGGCCTGGTAAGGGAAAAAGTGCAGGTCATTATTTTCAACTTTTGACATCACTGTTGGCCTCGACATATTGTTCTTAGCCTAAGGCAAAAGTTTCAAGCAGTTTTGCAATGGCAAACATGGGAGAGTCCATTTTGAGTGAAAGTAGCAAATTGGACGGGATTTCCAACTATGCAGTGTGGAAATTCAAAATGAAAAACATACTGATGGAGAAAGACGTGTGGGAATTCGTCACAGGTGATGAGAGAAGGCCGCCAAATGAAGCAGACATCAAAGTGTTTGACAAAAAGATGAGGAAAGCTTTGACCTTCATTAACTTGTCAATGAAGGATCACATCATGCCAAAAACAAGGCAAGGGCAAGGGCAAGAAGAAGTCTAAGCAGCAATTTGCCAAATCTCAGGAGGATGAGGGATCTTCCAATAAAACTAAGAAGAAAGGCAAGTGCTTCCATTGTGGTAAAAAGGGCCATTGGAAGAGTGAATGTTGCAAATTCCTGGCGGAACAAGGCAAGGGAAAACCAAAACAAGCAGGTAACCTTGTCGATGAGGGTGAGATTGAAGACTCTAGCATCTGCATATCTGCATTGTCATCTAATCAAGATGATCAAGCATGGTATATTGACTCAGGAGCCACAAGACACATGACAGATAACAAGAATTGGTTCAGTAGTTTGAAGGTGTTGGATAATGGAACATCTGTCTCACAAGCAAATGGTGAGGTGTGCATGATCAAGGGGATAGGCACCATTTCAATCCAACTACCTGATGGCAAAAGCAGGATAATCAGGGAGGTACTTTACGTACCAAGTTTGAAGAAAAATCTACTTTCTGTTAGAGTCATTACTGATCAAAAGTTGAAAGTAGAATAGATTGTTGCTTTGTGAAGGATGCGAACCAAAAGTTCAAAGTTATTGCGGATGGAGTAAGAGAGCCCAACACAAAATTGTACAGGTTGAATGCTACAATCAAGGGGCAACATGGACTTGTATCATCCATTCCTTGCATAAGAGGCTTGGTCACTTGAACTTGAAAAGCCTCAGTTTGATGAGAAAATTGGAGATGGTAACAGGATTGCCTACCATAGAAGATCACTTGAAATCGATGTGTGAATCTTGTGTATATGGGGAGCAGCATCGAGAGAAGTTCAATAAAGGGGGTGTTGCAAGAGCAAAGAACATCCTGGATTTAATCCACACAGATTTATGCGGGCCTATGAGGACTATGTCCTTAGGTAATGCCTTCTATTTCATGACTTTTATTGATGATATGTCACGTAAGACGTGGATCTACTTCTTGAAGAAGAAATCAGATGCATTTGATAACTTCAAGAGCTTCAAAGCATTTGTCGAAAATCAAACAGGTAGGAAGATCAAAGTCCTAAGATCAGATAGTGGAGGTGAGTACAAGTCTAATGACTTCAATGATCTTTGTGATCAATGTGGGATTAAAAGACAATTTACGCAAGCTCATACTCCTGCTCTCAATGGTGTAGCTGAGCGCAAAAATCGTACGATTGTGGAAAGTGCCAGATCTATGCTAGCTGAGATGAAACTACCAAAAGATTTTTGGTTAGAAGCATGTAGCACGGCAGCCTATCTTCAAAATAGAAGTCCTACCATTGCCATACCAAAGATAACACCTGAGAAAGCATTGACGAAGAAGATGCCAAAGGTGAACCACTTGCGAATCTTTGGATGTAAGGCCTTTGTACACATTCCTAAACTTGATGTAAAAGCTATCAAGTGCATATTCCTAGGATATGATGATCGTGTGAAGGGCTATAGATGTTTTGATCCAGTCGAAAACAAAATCCATATAAGTCGTGATGTTATCTTTGATGAATCCAAGATGTATGAAGACGAGGATGCTAAGAAGATAGACACATCCAGTGGGAAAGATGGTATAGTGAGGATACCACCTGATAATGATCCATTCATTGACCTTCCGAGTGATGAACATGAGGATACATTTCAAGATACTACTACTCAACCTCAAGAAACATGTTGGAGAGGTAGGGACAAACCTTTGAAGTTGCAGGTGACAAACGCAAGGAGAAGGATGTACCGTGGGATACATTTTCACCAGGAAGCCGATCACCTGACAGAAAGCTCCCTAAGTGGTTTGAGAGATTGTTGGAGAGCCGCGACATAGATGACTTTCCAGGATCATCTAACCATGGAGAGCTACGAAAATCAACAAGAGAGAAGATACTACTTGAAAGGTATGAAGCAAATTATGCTCTCTTATCTAGCATTATTCAAAGGAAAGAACCTTCAACTTATGGTGAAGCGAAGGATGATGACATTTGGGTCAAGGCCATGGGAGAGGAGATGGAGTCAATTGCTAAGCATAGCACATGGAACTTAGTAAAACCACCAGTTGGCAAGAAACCCATTGGTTGCAAATGGGTATACAGGACCAAGTACCATGCAGATAGAAGTATAGCAAAACACAAAGCAAGATTAGTGATCAAAGGGTACGCACAGAATAAAGGCATTGACTATGAGGAGTACTTTGTGCCGGTTTGTAAGTGGAATACTCTATGTCTTCTTATTGCTTTAGCTTCACATTTTGGTTGGCCTTTGCATCAGATGGATGTGAAATCTGCTTTTCTAAATGGTGAGTTAGAAGAAGAAGTGTTCATGGATCAACCTGAAGGCTTTGTAATGAAAGGACAGGAAAATAAAGTATGTCGCTTGAAGAAAGCGCTTTATGGTCTTAAACAAAACCATGTGGAGAGTGTTTTCTGTCTGTGTTACTGTGTAGCATGATCTGTGTTCCTGTGCAAAGCAAATTCTAAGTCTAACACCATTCCCACTACGTCATCTTTGAAATCTGCTAACTTTTTTTTGAAACAAATCGTTTCACCAATTGCTCATACAACCTCATAACTAACCCACCACCCGTCACTCGTCAACTAACATCACCACCTTCGCCACTTGACTTTAATTCTTTTGATCAAGATCCACCACTCGATGAGACTGTGCAACCTTTGAAGGGACTTTCTTCACCCCTTCCAAGGAGCAAGAGCAATACCTTCACCGAACCAAGGTCTGAGGGTTTAAGACCAAGTGTACCTAACACAAAGAGTGCCACAGCCTTGGATGACTATCTGGCAAGGCCTTCGAGAAAGCTGTCCGAGAAGTCCAAAGAGAAGATCCGAAGATGGTTTGATGATTGAAAAGAGTACAAAGACTCTCAAAGGACCTACAAGAAAGAAGACCAAAGGGGTTCAAAAAAGGTAACTGTTGAGGAATATCCCAAACTCAGCAGCCTAGTGAATGCCTTATGACCAAAACCCTCTTGGAGGAGGTTGTGATGTTGCTAAATAGTGACGAGTAGCTCCAAGAATACCTAAGGGCACCAAGCTGGAAAAGGGTCAATCCCTTTCATGTGCCTATCAAGAGAAGAGATCCTTGGGAAAGGACAAAACCAACAGAAAGGCAAGTCAACTGGCCACTCATTCCGGGAGTTGACTCCATTTCATCCCTTGAAATTTATCAGGCTACATTGCTGAAGTTTGGACATACTTACAAAGGAAGTGCAGATGTTGTAGTTCAAGAAAGTGCGACTTATTGCCTATCTATAGCCTTTCTTGTAACATTGGACTGCTACTGGGACAAAGGGCTACCACCTGTAAGGTTGGACATCAATCAACCCGTGCAATTAGAAGAAAGACATCTGATGTTGGCAAGGCTTTTTTTCCGAGCAACATTTTCTTCCAGCCAATACGTGCAGATGATCAAGGAATGGTATGGAAACAAATTCATACCTGGAATGAGGCAATACCTAGGACCTATTTCAAGGGGCGTAAAAACCAAATTCATCACATTTGAAGCCCTCGAAAGGAAGGTAGGCTATGAGAAGTCTCTTGATTGAGACTTAAGTTGAGAAAGACAAACAAGAGGTGCTCAATTACGCAGCGCTATCTTGATCTGCTACAACCGATGAATTCTAGCTTGACTAGCTTTGGTCATATGACTTGTAAATAGTTAGATGGTCATGATGTGGCTTGTCACACGTGCCAAATAGCATAGGATTCCATTCATAAGGATGTTCTCAAGTAGACCTAAGTGTTAGAACCTTTGGAATAAGTCCAAATTATGCTTAGATACAAGAGAGAAAAAATAGGAGCTATTTTTGGTAACTTTTGCATTGTTGAGGGATCTCCAAGATTCCAAGCCTAACTTGGTAGGGATGAAAGATCCACCAAAATTAGCATTAGGGATAGGTTTTGGGCTACTCATACCTGCCCAAAACTGTGATGGATCATGTATATATAGGTGATGATATCTCACCAAAATCAATCAAGCAATTTCATGATTTTTCTCTCATAATGGTGCAATTGCTCTCTATGTTCATAATTGTTTGAGTACTTGTGATTACTAATGATTATAGGATTGAATGTAGGTATGGTGTACAGTACTCAGACTGTGGGAGGCCGTACTTTCACACGTGTGAAGCCTTCTTCAAGGATTTGGGCCATTTAGTGAGGTTCAAGCAGAGATTTTTGATGGATTTTGATGGTTCAACTTGTGCTAATCTTATGAAATCATAATCTATTGTTTCCCTCATCATTTCAAGTGTTTCAGGATCCTTATTTGCTGTAATTTTTACATGGTATCAGAGCCTAAAGGCTGAAATGAGCTAAATCCTTGGTTTTCATTCAATTTGATTGTTAAAAATTCACAATTCTAGCTTGACTAGTTTTGGTCATATGACTTGTAAATAGTTAGATGGTCATGATGTGGCTTGTCACACGTGCCAAATAGCATAGGATTCCATTCATAAGGATGCTCTCAAGTAGACCTAAGTGTTAGAACCTTTGGAATGAGTCCAAATTATGCTTAGATACAAGGGAGAAAAAATAGGAGCTATTTTTGGTAATTTTTGCATTGTTGAGGGATCTCCAAGATTCCAACCCTAACTTGGTAGGGATGAAAGATCCACCAAAATTAGCATTAGGGATAGGTTTAGGGCTACTCATACCTGCCCAAAATCGTGATGGATCATGTATATATAGGTGATGATATCTCACCAAAATCAATCAAGCAATTTCATGATTTTTCTCTCATAATGGTGCAATTGCTCTCTATGTTCATAATTGTTTGAGTACTTGTGATTACTAATGATTATAGGATTGAATGTAGGTCTGGTGTACAGTACTCAGACTGTGGGAGGCCGTACTTTCACACGTGTGAAGCCTTCTTCAAGGATTTGGGCCATTTAGTGAGGTTCAAGCATAGATTTTTGATGGATTTTGATGGTTCAACTTGTGCTAATCTTATGAAATCATAATCTATTGTTTCCCTCATAATTTCAAGTGTTTTAGGATCCTTATTTTCTGTAATTTTTACATGGTATCAGAGCCTAAAGGCTGAAATGAGCTAAATCCTTGGTTTTCATTCAATTTGATCACAATTTTTTATCTAAATCTTGTGTAGATTGGATCTTAGCATCTAGTATTGATTCTAGAACTCAAAGTGAGTCAAATACATTGGAGATTGGTGTTGTGTGACTTCATTTGCAGGTGTTTAGGTGTCTAAAACCAGAGGCAAAGTTGAATTCAATTCACATTACCAAGATAGCAAGTTTTGCTTGCTCCAAGCATTGATTTCTAAGCGAGTTTTGGAGGTGATTTCATAGAGAAGGCTTTCTAGCATTCAAGGAGAGGGAAGATCAGAGTTTTGGGGACTCTTCAAGGCTGTTCTAAGGTGTAGTAGACACCTCCTAAAGTGATTTAGGTTCAGTCCAACCATTGATTGACTTATGCACCAAATTAGATCAATTTTTCATCAATTTTGATCATTTTTTGCTTGTGATTGGATAGTAGATTGTGTTGCATCCTCATTAAGTTCCATTTAGATCTTTTACAAGTGATTTTGGAAGTATATTAGGTTGCTGAAATTCACTCTTGATCAGATCATTTGGAAGCTTTAATGTTCTTTATAGAAAGAGGGGCAATTCTACTAGTATTGTCTACTTCAATCAAGCAAGTGCATTGTTTCTAGTATTCTATGATTTGATTTTGTTAGAGATCATTCTTAGATCTTTATAGGAAGTCTATTACTGATCTTTTCAGGTCCCTAAGAAGTGGGATAAGATAGAACTTCAATCAAATCAATAGAAGTAACCTTCATTTGTGTCAAGTCCTTGATTAGGAGACTAGATGACATCTATAAATGCATATCTTTTGGATACTAATGAAAGGCTCAACAAAACTAACTATTCCATATGGAAAGTTAGAATGGAATCTATCATGATCATGCAAGATCTGATGGAAATTGTAAATGGTAAGGAGGGTGAACCTATTCATCCTCAAGAAAAAGCCAAATACATCAAGAGGTGCAATGTTGCACTACATTGCATAAAAATGAATGTTGCAAATGAACTCTTAAGAGAGGTAGGAGATTGCACTTCAGCTCAAGATGCTTGGGAGACTTTGCAAAAGGTCTATGAATCCAAGAACCAAACTAGAATATTAGCTTTGAAGAATCAAATCTATAGAAGCTATCAAAAGAAAGGAGAGAGTGCACATACTTTTGTCCTAAGAGTAAAGGAATTGAACAAAGAGCTAGCCTTTATAGGTGACCCTATCAAGGATGAAGAGCTTGTTCAACTCATATTGAATGGACTAAGCTTTGAATTTGACAATTTGGTTCAGGGATATGCAATTATGGGTAAGCTACCCATACTTGAAGAACTCCAAGGCACACTCATGGCCGAGGAATCAAGAAGGAGCCAAATGCAAGAGAGGATGGATAGGCTTTCCATCCAAGGTGGAGATGACCAAGCTCTCTTCACCAAAGGCAAAGGCAAGTCCAAAGGAAAAGGATCAACATTCAAGAAGTCTAAAAAGCTTGAGGATCAAGAAGGACCCCCAACGGCATCTCCCTCAACCACCAAAGTCAAGAAGGACAAATCAAAGGTGAAGTGCTACTATTGTAGCAAGATGGGGCATTATGCCTCGGAATGCTTCAAGAGGAAGCAAGATCAAAGCCAAGCCAACATGAGCAAAGAGGAGGAGGAGGAGAGTTCACATGAGGACTCTCTCATGATGTCCATATTTTCTTCAACAAGCTTCAAAGGAGAAGATCCTTGGTGGATTGACTCGGGTGCTAGTTCACACATGACTAGTAAAAGGGAGTTTTTCTCTTCTCTCTTATCTTATGATGGACCTATAAAGTCTATCTATACAGCAAATGATGAAGCTTGTAAGATTGAAGGAGTTGGTAGCATTCCCATTTGCTTAGGATCTTCCAAAAATATCAACATAGAAGGTGTTTTGTACATTCCTACAATAACAAAGAATCTACTAAGTGTTGGCCAAATGGTAGACAATGGTTTCAATGTTGACTTTGCTTCAAATGAATGTTTCATCAAGAAGAAGGGTAAGATAGTGGCTAAGGGCACTAGACTTGGCAAACTTTATAAGTTGGATGCATTTGTGGATACTAATGTTGTCATGTTGGCCGAGAAGAGCAAGATATCTACCTTTACTTTATGGCACAAAAGACTTGGACATGTCAACTCGGGTTCCATGGAGGCTATGATCAAGGAGGAGTATGCTTTAGGCCTACCAAGGTCTATTGGGAAGGAAGACAAGGTTTGTGAAGCTTGTGCCTTATCCAAGGCACATAAGAAGGTGTTTCCTAACTCCATCACAAAGTCATCTCATCCTCTTGAACTCATACACTCGGATGTGCACATTGCTAGCACCAAATCTAATGGAGGTTCATCCATGTTTTTAACCTTCATTGATGACTACTCAAGATATTGTTGGGTGTTCTTACTTTCCTTCAAGTCTCAAGTATTTGATACTTTTGTAAAGTTCAAGTTGTTTGTGGAAAATCATCATAATCATAGCATCAAGATTTTTAGAAGTGACAATGGTGGAGAATTCATCTCCAATGAGTTCAAGGCCTTTTGTGAGGAGGAAGGGATCAAGAAAGAGACTTCTTGTCCTTACACTCCTCAACAAAATGGAGTTGCTGAAAGAAGGAATAGAACATTATGTGAATGTTCTAAGGCTTTAAGATTAGATGCTTGTTTGCCCAAATCCTTTTGGGGTGAGTCTCTTGTATGTGCAAACTACTTGATGAATAGGGTGTCTTGCAAAGCAATTGAAGGCAAAACTCCTTATGAGATGTTGTATGGAAAGAAACCCAATCTTAATCACTTGAAAGTTTTTGGGTGTATATGTTATGTGCATGTGCCATTGGAAACAAGAACCAAGGAGGATCCATCTTCCACAAGAGGGATCATGCTTGGATATGCAAGCTCAAGCAAGGGCTACAAAGTCTATCTCCCATCCTTGAACAAATTTGTTGTTTCAAGGGATGTCATCTTTGATGAACATCATATGCATATGCTTGAAGAAGGCTCAAGTGCTCCAACAATCAAGAAGAAGATGGCCGAGGATCAAGATCTTGGTTTTGAGGAGGAGCTCATGGAGGAGCAAGCACCAAACCCACCTATCACACCAAGGAGATCTTCAAGGGCAAAAGTGGAGCCATCAAGGCTCACATATCAAGGCAAAGGACAGCAAGTTGAGGGTATCTCATCCACTTCTTATGCTTTATCTAGTTTCAAAGAACCATCTAATGTTGAAGATGCATTGCACTCCAAAGAATGGTATAAAGCTATGTTGGATGAGTATGATGCCTTGATTGAGAATGAAACCTGGTTGCTTGTTGAGAGACCTCAAAGGAATGTAATAGGATGCAAGTGGGTCTTCAAGCTTAAGTTGAATGCAAATGGGAGTGTTAACAAACATAAAGCAAGATTAGTTGCAAAAGGCTATGCTCAAGAGAGAGGGATAGACTATAAGGAAACTTTTGCACCCGTGGCCAAGATGGTCACAATAAGACTAATCATTGCACTTGCATCACATTTTGGATGGATTCTATGTCAAATGGATGTCTCTAATGCTATCTTGAATGGTTTTTTGGAAGAGGATATCTATATGGAGCAGCCACAAGGGTTCATCAAGCATGGAATGGAGAACAAAGTATGCCATCTCCAAAGAAGCATCTATGGCTTGAAGCAAGCCTCGAGATCTTGGAATTCAAGACTACATTGCTATCTTATTTCACTTTCTTTTGTTCAAAGTGAATATGATCCCACTCTTTACATTAAGTTTGATGATGTTGGTATTGTACTTTTACTCATTTATGTAGATGACATCATCATTAGTGGAAATAGTGTTGATGGTATTGAAAAAATCAAGATAGATCTATCCTTAGAGTTCAAGATGGTAGATCTAGGGTGTCTTCACTTCATCTTAGGCATAGAAGTACTTAGAGGGTCTGATTTTATCTTTATAAGTCAAGTAAACTATGCTCAAAGTCTTTTGAAGAAGTTTAAGATGGAAGTATGCAAAAGTGTTGACACACCAATGGAGCAAGCTGTAAAAGTGCCAAATGAAGATGATGAAAGATCCTTCATGGACATCACTTTGTTTAGGCAACTTATAGGTTCCTTAATGTGGATCACTATAACTAGACCAGATCTTAGCTTTAGTGTATGTAGGTTGAGCCAATCCATGCAAAAGCCATTGAATATCCATTGGAAAAAGACTAAGAGGATTCTAAGATACATCTCGGGTACATTGGATTTTGGGATTCTATATAGAGGAGATGTGATTAACCTTCATGCATTTAGTGATTCAGATTTTGCAGGGGACAAGAGAGATAGGAAATCAACAAGTGCCTATTCAACTTTCATAGGAGAAGGTGTGGTTTCATGGCTTTCAAAAAAGCAAGAAACTATATCTCTATCTTCAACCGAGGCCGAGTACAAAGCTTTGAAAACCACTACAAAGGAGGTACTTTGGATCAAGAGATTATTGGTGGAACTAAAGATCATGGATTCAGAGGAGGCACCAATCATCTACAATGACAATAAATCAGCCCAACACCTTGCATCTAACCCAATCTTCCATGCAAGATCTAAGCACATTGAGATATGCCATCACTTTGTGAGAGAAATGGTGCAAGCCAAAGAGATTGCTTTGGAGCATGTTCCAAGAAATGAATGTGTAGCTGATCTACTTACTAAAACACTTCAAAAGACACCTTTTATGAAGTTCAGATCATCACTTGGAGTGATTAGTAAAGCAATGATTGAACCAAGCTAGATAGTGAGGAGGAGTGTTAAAAATTCACAATTCTAGCTTGACTAGTTTTGGTCATATGACTTGTAAATAGTTAGATGGTCATGATGTGGCTTGTCACACGTGCCAAATAGCATAGGATTCCATTCATAAGGATGCTCTCAAGTAGACCTAAGTGTTAGAACCTTTGGAATGAGTGCAAATTATGCTTAGATACAAGGGAGAAAAAATAGGAGCTATTTTTGGTAATTTTTGCATTGTTGAGGGATCTCCAAGATTCCAACCCTAACTTGGTAGGGATGAAAGATCCACCAAAATTAGCATTAGGGATAGGTTTAGGGCTACTCATACCTGCCCAAAATCGTGATGGATCATGTATATATAGGTGATGATATCTCACCAAAATCAATCAAGCAATTTCATGATTTTTCTCTCATAATGGTGCAATTGCTCTCTATGTTCATAATTGTTTGAGTGCTTGTGATTACTAATGATTATAGGATTGAATGTAGGTCTGGTGTACAGTACTCAGACTGTGGGAGGCCGTACTTTCACACGTGTGAAGCCTTCTTCAAGGATTTGGGCCATTTAGTGAGGTTCAAGCATAGATTTTTGATGGATTTTGATGGTTCAACTTGTGCTAATCTTATGATGTGGTTGAAGTGCCACCACAGAATCAACGGGGTGTTGTATATGAGAGGGTGATGTTAAAACTTGAAGGGAACTGGATGGTGATTGGGCCTACTGAGTGTCCATTAATTGGAGCTGAGGTGAGGAGACAACATGTGATTGTCGTCATTTCCTGGTTCTTCATGTTTACAGACTGCCCTCCTCTTCATCGTCATTGTCCTCACTGTTGGATGAGACATCTTTGCATCCAACCATATGCTTCTTCTTCCTTGGAATCAGCTTCTTGGTGTTGGCTAGTGGAGTATCTGAATCTGTCTCTGAGTCAAGAGCCGGTTTGCTAGTGGTGACCTTTTGTCGCTGCTTCTTTGTGAGTGGTGTGATGTTAGCAAGTCTAGAGGCTTATGTAGATGACCTCTCGTGTCGCTTCTTGGTTCTAAGCTCATGAAATGCAGCAGCTTGTTGGGAACGTGTGGCTGAAGATGTTGAAGGTTAATAACCATGGCTTGCAACATCATCTCTTGGAGCCAAGGCAAGCTTTAGGTCAATTGAGGACTGACTCTTAGCCACATCAAAAAGTATGTAGCCCAAGGATGTGATTGGGACTCTTTTTTGTAAGGCAATTATCAGCTGTCTGGAGATGATCCCATTCCAATTATACAAGTTTTGGTCTTCGTAGGATTATTCCAGCATGGCAAAGATCTGAAGAGAAATCCTCATTAGATGTTTCTTTTGTGTGTGTGTGTATTTGGTGAGGTATGCATAGGCAGCTCTCAATTTTTTGCATTTAATGGCTTCGAGGAGGATGCCATCCATATTCTTCCACTTGTCAACTGAGGTGTCGAGGAACTTGGCGTACGGCTACTGCAACATATTTGTCAGCTTCACCGGTTTCTCCTTGTGTCCACTTGGAAAGCCAAAGGATGTAAGGTTGCTACCAGCCAAATAGACGTACAATTGAAAGTTTTGTAGATCAATACGGAAGGTGAGCTATTTCTCGTCAAAATTTTCATTAGCTTGGTACATCAGCTAGAGGCTTTGATGTCCTTTCCACTTAGGAATATCAAATCCCAGCCCCTGGAAGAGCATCTCAGCTTGTGTGTACCACTGGAGCATTGTTACGTCTTCACATGGAATGAGCTTCAATCACTGAGACATTTCTGGTATGCCTTCACTATGATCTGAATTCGATTCGGCCATTTTTGAAAATTTTCTTGATTTTTCTAGTGTTCTTTGGATTGGGTGTCGGATGGGATCTGGCGGCTACAATGGTGGATGCAAATGTGTCGGATGGAAACTGGCAGATGTAAATGGCGAATGGAAATGCGTCAGATGCAATCTGGCGGATGGAAATGTAGATGCAAGCTGGTGGATGGAAACTGTCAGATGCAAATGGATGTGTAGTAGCGAATGCAAAAAATGCAATCTGTCGGATGAAAAAATGTTGCCGGATCTAGTGGAAATGCAAGTCGTCGGATGCAAAATAGGAACGCAAAGTGGGATGCATATTGTGATGCTCTGATGCAAGAGTCGGTAAAAAAAAACTTGAGGTAATCTGGAAAGAAACTATACACAAAATGAAAAGAGTGTGAAAGTGGTAAAAATACAAAGATGAAAGTTTTGGAAAAGGTAAACTTTATAAGGTTGAGATTTAGTAGGATTTTGAGCTATGCAGATGAATGAGTGTGTGGAAACGATGGAGCATGGATCACACAATAAAAGGATTGATAGCGGTCAGTTTGCAAGAAAAATCGGCTGAATTGGAACAGAGAACAGAAAGATCGCCAGAAATTTGCCAATCGGTCATAAACTAGTTCAAAAATTGTGTGAAGTAAAAATAAAGTGGGCGGCCGATATATTTTTACGAAATTTTTTTAGGTCAGACGTCGGATACAAATAACTCATCAGATGCAAATAACGCGTCGGTTGCAAATGACTCGTCGAATGGAAATGACTCGGATGCAATTTCGTCGAATGCAATCCATCATGAAAAAATTGTTAAATACAAATCGTTGGATGGAATTTCAGGTGCAAGTCGTCGGATGCAATCTTGTTGGATGCATCGGACTGTCGGATCCGATAGTTAGAGTATTTTGTTGGATTTTGTGATCAAGTGTAAAATCTATGGGCTTTTGGAGAAACTTGGGTAGGTATATTCATAAAAAACACTGTGAAAAAAAAACCGAGTAATTCTAGTTATTATATATAGGAGGATGGATCAGGTAATAAATGGAAGAAAAAAATTTGAAAAAATGAAAAGAAAAAATAACCCAAAAGGACATGTTACACAGGACCTAACTGTAAAGGTATCCTTATAGTACCTCCGTAGTCGGCTACCATTGACCATTGTGTCTAGGGGTATGCCTTCTAAAGTTTCTAATTGTACTACAGCATTTGTAAAGATTTTCTTGACAACATAAGGACCTTGGCTACGGAATTTCAATTTTCCAAGGTGGACTTTAGAGGATGTATAAAGTAAAACTCTTAGTCTTGACATGATGATCATGCCAAGCCTTTTGTCATCCTTTATGCTTCTTGGTTTCCAAGGGGAGGCTCGAACCTGGGACCAAAGAAACTTTGGATGCCAAGCTAACCAGTTGAGCCAACCCCGTTGGGTCATCCTTTATGAACCAACTGTGTGTGATAGGATATGAGTTGTGTTTCACACAGTTTCGTCAACGTAAATATTCTGAACTATGGTGTTGATAAGCACTATTGTCACACAAGTCAATGGCATATGCTAAAGTGACGCGTAGGGAAAGAATTAGAAGTTCTACTGACATAACAACCTCTTGGCCGTATACTAGTTCAAATATTGTTTTCCATGTTGTGGCTCGTTTCGACGTTGTTCAATGTCTAGATAGTAGAAAATAACTTTGTTTTCTAGTCTGATCAACTTGTTTCTACTATCTTGGTCAAGACCTTGTGAAATGCTTGACTTTCAAGTATTGGAGTAAGGAGATGTGGTCGGCTTTTTGGATATTCTTTGTGCGTTGACAAACGTGGCAAACTTCTACATAAGCATGGGTGTCTTTTGAATAGGGTTGGCCACCAAAATTCTACCAGAAGAATTGCCCTAGTAGTAGCATTGAAGGATAAATGTCCACCTTCAATACCCTCGTGTGTCAAGGCAATAATCTACTGGACTTCATATTCATGTGCGCAATGACGTGTAATACCGCCAACACCTAGCTTATATAATTGTCCCGCAATAAGATGATATGGCAAGGATTTCATTATGAGTTTTATTTTTTGCAGTTTCATCAACTGAAGATCTATCTTTCCAGTGGCCAGATATCTAGTGATATCATCTGCCTGTAATGGTGTCGCATCTATATAAAATAGACACACATAACTCATCATTTATTGGCTCATCAGATGCTTCAACATTGGGTAATCGTGAAAGATGATCAGCTAAAAAATGTTGTGATCATTTTCGAATAACAACTCGAAAGTTGAATATCAAAAGAATCAACAACCATCGTGCAATTCGTCCTATTTTGCATGGTTTATTCAATAGATAAAGAAGAGCGTGATGGTTGGTATAAAAGACAAAAAACTGGCCTAGCAAATAATGACAAAATTGTTGAACAACATAGACCATTGCTAATGCTTCTATGTCTGTAGTGGAATAATAAACCTCAGCTGGAACCAACTGACGGCTTAGGAAACGGATTGGAAAGTCCTTTCTGAACTTTTCGGGTTGTGTTAAAATAGCACCAATGGCATAATACTAGTGTCCGTATGCACATAAAACTCCTTATTATAATTAGGTACGCGAAGAATTGGTGTGATGACTAAAGCATGTTTGAGATCTTCGAAGGCTTTAATCCGTTCTTTTGTCCACTTTAGCTAAATAACGATTTTGTATACTAACCACATTTTATCGGCATAGTGTATTATATAAATACGATAATAACATGTGTGGCCTAGAAAGACATAAATTTCCTTCACTATACCTAGTAGGGGCATTTCTAGAATCACCCTAATCTTTTCAGATCAGTGGCGATACCATTTTGAGAAATCATATGGCCCAATACCACACCATAAATAACCTAGATTTGGCACTTTTCAGAATTTAATGAGATTCTGAACCTTCGAGAGCGAATGGACACTTGTTCAAGGGCATCGATATGCTTATCCTCAGATGAATGTACACCAAGATCGTTGAGATAAATCTCTAGATTCTTGTGTAACAGATCCTTGAAAGCTCATTACATCACCAAATGTCGATGGGAAATTGCACATATCAAATGGCATAACAATATATGCAAATGTGCCAAACTCTGTAACAACAACAAACGCCATTTTGAAACAATCTTCAGGAGCAATTTGGACTAAGAAATAGCTAGTAAGATTGTCCATGAAGCTAAAAGCCTCTTCTCCTACCATATCTTCGAGGATTTGTGTGGTCAGAGGTAATGGGGAGTGATCTTTCTCTGTTTGATCATTAAGTTTCTTTAAATCCATGCAAATATGAAGTTTACCATTTTTCTTTGGTACCACCACAATTGGCGATACCTAACTTGTGTGCTCAATTTCATAAATGAAACCAACATCGAGAAGCTTCTGAATATCTTCTCTTATCTTCTCTCAATAGGTAGGATTGGTGCAATAAGGTTTCGCTCTCACATGTATTGCACCATCCTATAGTGAGATTGTATGCACTGCAACGTCAGGAGGGACCCCCTTCATTTCTTTATAACTCCATGCAAACACATCTCCATATTTGCGCAACAACTTTTTCAAATCCCACAATTGGGGACTCAGGTGAACTCCTACGTGCACATGTGTCTTCATCACTATCCTTCAGATTTAGAGGTATTGTCTTTGTAGGTCCCTCAAAAGAAGTTGATGGTGGTTGAGATTCCCGTTTTGGCATTACCATACTGATGATCACATCATCAATCATATAACCTTTAAAGGGCTGTGGAACATCATATAGTGGATCATCAACTATCTCTGGTGGGATCTTAGGAATGTCCTCTACAAGATTGCTTGTAGATGATGAAGCTTGACTAGGATTTTTTTGGTTTTTTTTATCAACGTTTTGATTGGCTGTTTCAGCTTTTCGCGCATTTGGAATTGCTTATCAGTCAATCTTACATCATGCTTATCAGTCAATCTTACATCAACCTTTGATTTTTTCTTAGCACGCGAGATGTTTGTGTATTTTTAGTAGGAGGCATGCGTGGATGTTTTTGTGTTTTTTTGTGAACTAAGTCTTCGTCAATAGTGCTTAAGACTTCATCATTGTGTACATCCCATTGATAGACTTTTAAGTTCAGTCTATATACATGAGTGTTTATTGGTTGGGGATGTTTCACACAAGCCAATGGTGATGGAAGTTTAATCTCTTTCGGTATACGATGCTTTCCTAATCTCTCTAGATCCAACAAGTGGATAAGTTGGTCGTCAGATAACTCATTTTCTCCCACAATAAGAATGCCATTCTCACTGGTGGATACTTTAGTAATAAAAGCATTTTCAGGTATCCACTCAACATGGAGTGCATTTATCACGTACAAAGGTAGGATGGGAGTGTTGATATCCGTGGAGTTTATGGTAATATTGACTGGGTCCTCTTTCTGAACTTCTTGCTCACAAAGAGTGGCGTTGACACAATCAATGGTTGTTAAGGCATGACCCCGATTAATGATATCAGTGCTTTGCATGTAATGACCCTTTATGGTTGAATCGATACTTTCTGGATCATCATAGGTAGTTGAAGACCAGTCGTCTTCAATTTGTGCAGGCTTTATCTTTCCCATGGCATCGACAGAGATTCTCTTGTCTCTATTTCCAAAAACTATTTTGTTTTTCTTCCAATATTGAATTACTCCGGCCATTTCTAACCAAGGCATTCCAAGAAGGAATTGATGAGTATGTGGTTCATCAGAAAAATCTAGTACTACACACTCTATGGTGAAAATCAAACTTGCAATTTTAATCAGTTTATTGCTTATGTGATCGGCAGGTGTCGTCATTCTTTGGTCAACCCTTCGTAACTTGTATGGAGGCTTTTCCAATGTGGATATTTCCTATGCGTTTGCTAAGGACATGGCGATAATATTCATGCCAGACCCACTACTTAGAATGGCTTAACGGATGGGTAAGATTTGTAGTGCATTGGTAAAGTGGCGTTGTTACCTTTAGCAACACCTATCATGTCTACATTATGAACGACTTCAGCATTTTCCGGTTGTCTCAACTCATTTGGTATATCACACTGTTGGGAGCTTTGTCGTATGGCATCCTGTAGGGGTTTGGAAAACTTGACGGTCGTGTAGAAGGGCATAGTGATTCGGGATTGTAAGAGATCGGAAAGAACCTCTATTCCTCATGGTGGTTGCCACTACATAGGTAACTGGGCGGATGGTGGAGTAGAAATCCTATCTTCAACTCTATCAAACTCATTTCAAAATTCATGGTATTGCCTTTGAGCTTCTACAAGGTCAGGGTATGACTATGGAATCATGGAAGTTTTAGCACTAGGTTGTGGTTGTGCTGGGTCTTTATTTTGATCTCAGGCCCTATGTTGTGCTCATGTGACAACAAGCAAAGGCTCTTTAGATACCCTACGTGCTAGAATAGTCTTTTTGGTTTGGTTAGGGCTATCCTTATAGCAATGTCTTTTGATACAATCAGCACATTCAGCAACAAATCGTAGTCTACATTCACTTTGAAAGTGAGTGGTTTCTCTGCATACAAAGCATTCTGAAGTGTTGAAGGGAAAATTGCATAACTATCTTGGTCGGCTTGAGTAGGGTGCTCCTCCGGATAATATTACTCGTTCAGATAGGAGGTAGATGCCGCATCTACGTACGTATTATTAACACCTTCATCGTAAGTAGGTTCATATGTTGGGATGTCACAAGAGGTGTTCTGGACCACACTGGCCTGCACGTGAGGTTGGTTTTGTTGGTTTGGCCTGTTTGGTGGAGCAGATTTTCTTGGAATTGGGAGTGCCAATCTTTGTTGTTGTGCAGGTGGTTGTTGTCTTGGCAACTCCTAAACTTGTATTGGTCTCATATAACGTGGGTTATATTGAGCTTGTGGTTGTTCTCATGGTGCATATTGTTGTGGTCTAGATTATTGCATGTTGCGTGGGTTGTACCTACAACTTGATGTGGCATGATTGTTCGTGTCACAAAGTATACAATGCCACATTTTGTAAGGTCTGTGTGATGGACACTCATTACCGATATGTGCTCCTCCACGACATTGTGGGCACCAGGTATCTTCATGCCTATGGATAACATAACCAGAGAGCAATTGCCTTGGAAACTAACTTTGAATTGACTTTAAGATTTGTTGAAACTCTTTGTTGGGTTTCTCCATTTGTTGTTGATGTTGTTGATTCATCAACTCGAACTGAGACTTCCAGACTTGGTCTCAATCTCTTGGCTCACTTGGACGATTTTCATTAAAAATTCGGTGAGCTTGTTTTTCTTTATGGTCCTCATATCAAACCCTTCGTCTTCTTCACGAATAGCATCGGACATAGCGGATGTATGATACTCTTCGCTAGGTTTAAGCTCTTTTCGAATACGTCTGGGAAGGCCAACTAAAAACCATATGATCAACATTTTATCCTGGACTTGACTTTTGAGACACTTGAAGAGATTGATATAGTCATGTAAGCATTCATCTTTTTTTATTTTTATATTACTGAGGCATACAAATGGGCTCTCTATGAGTCTGAAAGGTTGGAAGTGTTTAATAAAAGACTCTTTCAATTCTGACTAATCTTGTTTATCATCACGATCGAGGTTAAAAAAAACCACTCTCGGGCTTTATGCACCATGGTCATTGCAAATAATTGGACTTTTGCATTGTCCGTATATTCACCATATACTTCAAATGCATTTTCAAAGATTTGTAAAAATCTATGGGGGTCCACATTATCATTGAACTTTGGTAATTCCAATCTGGGTGTTCATTTATCAGATCATGCAGTATGGTGAGCATGTTGAACAAGTTGATCGTCAGGGTTATAAAATTGATTAGGCCTCCATCTGGATGGCCCAGGATCTTGATTTACCTGAGATCCTAAGACGATAGGGATTGTTCTCATCATTTGGATGATCGCTCGGTGTGAACTCATCCAGAAGTTCTTCTGGTATATTTGCCATTAGAACCGGTCAGATTCAACTCTTTTTTGTTTTGATTTTTTTTTGAAATATTGGGTTGACAATACCTTAGAATAAAATTAGGTTTTCAATAAGAATTCTATAAAAGTGATCAATCAGATCTGAGCCCAGATGCAAATTGAGTGATAGTTTCAGATGGAAAATTCAGTATGTAAATTGGATATGGAGTTCAAATGCACTGTCAAATGTAACGTCGAATGTAACACTGTCAGATGCAACACAGTGGGATGCAATGTCAGATGGAATTTTTTTTTTTTGAAATTTGGTCGTCAGATGCAATCGACGGATGCAAAGTCGTCAGATGCAATCGTCGGACACAATTTTTAAGTCTCGTCGTCGGATGTAATTTTTTAGGTAGATAGAAATTCATCGGATGCAAATGTGAGAATCCCGAAGGATCCGTCGGTTGGAATTTTGGATGGAAATGCAAGAATCTCGAAGGATTTGTCGGATGCAATTTAAAGTCTGGTTTTCGGGTGTTGGATGCAATTTAAAGTTTGGTTGTCGGGTGCATGTCGGGGTTCTAAACTTAGACTATCTTTCCTCCCCTGAAAGAGTGCGTGAAACAGTAGAGAGTGGTGGGGTGGTGGATTTGTTGAACTATTTTTTGTTTAGGTTCGGATGGAATGCTGATCTCAAAGAAGAGATTGAATGCATTATTTGTATGTTGTTTATTTATTTTAAGCTCCATGCAAATCTTTTTGAATGCATTCCATTGCAAATGCCATGTTAGTTTATAGTTGTTTTGCAGCCTAGCTAGTGGAGGAAGGAGCCATCTCCAAGGTTCCTCATTGGAACGTAACCCACTCTGTTGAATTCACACGTGTGGATTGTCCACAACATGTACTTGTGATCTCCTAAGGTGTGTAGATGCACCAGGATTAAGATTAGATTGAGATTCAAGATCAATCTTAGATCCTATGGCAAAAATACACTACTACATGTATTCAATCACTTCCAACTCTCACTCACACATGTGGGAAGTATTCAAAAAATAATCTAAGTAAAAACAAGCTGCTCTCCTCGGGCAGAGAGAGAAAAAGCATCACGAGCTCTCTGGTAGAGAGAGAAAGCTAGAAATCCAATAACTCACAAAATCCATAAAATCACCAAATCAATTAGCTTCAAAATGAGGAGTACAATGATACTAGTAGATCCACGAGCTACCACTATGCTTAATTATGATTGGACCATACTTTGTCACCTCTTGATCCTATTGGACCATTGATCCATGCACCTCTTAATTCTATTGGACTATATTCAAGCACACCTCAATCTCCTATTGGACCTCACAAGGTTCCACCTCTAAATCCTAATGGACCTCTTGGAATTCATCAAACAAAAGCTTTACACTTGTCTACACTCTAATTGGCACGTGTTTAGCCTCTTACTCTATTTTGGGCTCAATAGCGGCATTACAAGTGGAAATGCATAATTTGCCATCTATGCCAAATTTATTCCTATCAACATCCTACACCTAGATGCTTGATGTAAAAAACATAAGACCCCTATATCTAACATAGATAATCTTTTTCAATTCTTCACACACTCGCCATTGTACTACACGACACACGAGCCCTTGCTTACCTTAGGAGAAAATAGGCTTAACATTGGCCCCGTTGTCGGGGAGCCAAATAACTCTTCCCCTCACTGTTCTAGCTGCCATTTTTTAAGCATTATTTTATTCTCCATTTTCTGCTCACTACTTTTGTTGATTTTTTCTTGATTTTTGTATGACCTTCAATCTATTGTGTTTGCATGTAAATGTGGGTGTGTGCCTTCTCTATCCCAACCCACTAAACATGGATTAAAATCACTCAAAAATCTGAAGTTAATCTCCCAACAAATCCAAAAAAAGAGCCAGTGTCCACCAGTCTGTCTCTGTATCCAACTTTGAAAATCTTCCTACACTTCCAAAACTACCATCCGAATTCGCCATCTTCACTAAAGATTCTCCTAATCTTGCTCTATCACATATCCAAAGGACAAACACAGATCACAAAAGCTCAAAAATTTATTTCATTTTGAATACTGGCACTTAAACTAATTTGCTAAGTTACAACCACACAATTTTGTGCTAGTTTTATTGCATAACTTTGGAAATTTCCCTAGACTTGCAGATGTATCATCTAAGTTCTTCCTCTTTACTGTGTCTTCTTCTAATATTGCTCTATCCCGTATCCAAAGGGCGGACATAGATCACAAAAGCTCAAAAAGTTATCGTATTTTAAATACTGGCACTTAAACTAATTTGCAAAGAACTTACTGTCAGTGACAATTTTGTGCTTGTTTTATTGCTTAACTTTGTAAATTTTCCTACACTTCCTAGGATACCATCTGAGTTTTCCCTCTTCACCGTACCTTCTCCTAATATTGCTCTATCACAATTCCAAGGGGCGAGGACAGATCACAAGATATGAAAAAGTTATTGCATTTTGAACATTGGCACTTGCTCCAGATTTTCCAAATTCCCCAAATTGTACATTCCCAAAATTTTAAGTTCCCCACTCACAATCCCCAACTTTTTGCTTTCCAAAATATATGCATTCCCCAAATTCCACATTCCCAAGACTTATCATTTCTTCCGACACATTTTTGCCTTCAAAGATCCATTTTCCCCACAATTTCACTCTATCATTTTTGCCTTCCCAGATCCTGTATTCCCCAAGCTGCATTCCCAAGATCTGTGTTCCCCAACTTTCCACTTTCACATTCCCAATATTTGCTCCACATTCCTACTACATTCCCAGATCTTGCACTTTTCAAATTTTCACATTCTTGCATTCCATCCTACATTCTCAAAAAAATTCCAAATTTCCCAAATTGTACATTCCCAAATTTTTTAGTTTTCCACTTTCACATTCACCAAAAATTTTATTTCCCAAATATTTGCATTCCCAAGATTTGCTCCATATACCTAGATTTTGCACTTTCCCAAATTATATCTACAAACACTCCACCTTCCCAACCTACATTCCAAAAACTTCCATATTCCCCAATTTGGACATTCTTAAAGTTTTAAGTTTTCCACTTTCACATTCACCAACTTTTTGTCTTCCCTAATATTTGCATTCCCAAGATCTGCTCCACACTTTTACATTTCCAAATCTAGCGGTTCCCCTCTTTTTACTTCTCCACATTTGCCTTCCCAACCCACATTTCCCACTACCTAGATCTGAAAACTTGATTTTTTTGAACACTACATGATAGCTAACATATTTACAAAAGTGTTAAATCAGAAAGCACACAAGAATTTTTGTGCTATCTTGAAGCATTCAAGGATCCAGATTAAGGGGGTTGGATTTCTATCCTCTCCATCCCTCATCTCATCACTTATCTAGATCCATTCATTTGTTGTATGTAAATACTTGTACAGTCGCACACTCTATAGAAATTATAAAGGAATTGGTGACTATTTGTCGACTCATATGACTTCGTCGACTAAATCGCTCATCCAACTTCGTCAACTAAGTCGCATGCCGACTCTAAAAGTAAGCTCAAACATTTGGTGACTGCTAACAACACATCTTGCCTTAATTCCAATTTTAAAGTACATACATTTGAACCCAAGAGCTCAAAATCTGCTTTTCCAAGTTGCAAATCTGATTGATCTTTGCATTTTCAGAGCTTCAAAACTTAAAGTTTGACTTCCCAGCCTGGGATTAGATAAGATCTAATAAAACAAGACCAAGCTTTGATCAAACATCTTGAAAAGTGGGAGAACATAAAACTTAGATCAAGATCCAGATCCACCATCCCCACTTCACTCTTTATTCTCTATCTATTTTATATTATCTTTTGCACATTCTTGATTGATAAAAGAATAAAAGACACTCTTGAAATACTGAACTAAAAGTGATCTATTGAGGAGCTATCCTAAGACCTCATTCCTTCATCCATCCGTCACAGAAGATATGTCAGACCCCCCAACTACTTAGTTATCAGGAATTAGCATACAAAAAAAGGAGACAGTTCTACAATACCTTCGAATTTATCATTTGGCAAAGGACTATCATCAACCAATCTCAGCATCAATGGTCATCAAGAAAATGAAGCCATTGCCTTTGTATGAGGATCCATAATTGAATAGAAAGAGACTCTATCATTTTTGGGTCTCTCTCTCTCTCTCTCTCTCTCTCTCTCTCTCTCTCTCTCTCTCTCTCTCTCTCTCTCTCTCTCTCTCTCTCTCTCTCTCTCTCTCTCTCTCTCTCTCTCTCTCTCTCATGGATCTTCTTTATCAAAAATTACCACCCTTGATCATGCTATAAACAAACATATATGGTTTGAGGGTCCTAAAACTTTTTTGCCAACCCAACTTTTTTTCATACTTTTCAAAAATATTTTCCCACCATTTTTGGCTGGAAGGGAGCTTCCATGATATTTCATATGAAACCACTATATGTTACCTGTTCTCGAAGGAGTTTCTTCTACTATACGATGAGAAGAAGGTTGGAAGAGATGGCGTCCTCCCTGGGTTGGAGTTATCTGCTTTAACTCTACGGTATGTGGTTCTGCTCGTTTCATATATGTGCATTCATCCCGTGTATACGTATGATGGCTATCAGTTGTTCTAGATGATGAATGGGAATGTATGAACCCGTTGTCCAGTGATGGATCAATGAGGGTTCATACAACTTGTGTGTGGCATGGTATTTACTTCGTATACTATCCGCTGTCCAGCGATGGACCAGCGATGAAGCTTACTCAGTTTTGGAGTGGCTTGTTGAAGATAGATATGTTGCTATCCAACGATGGACCTGCAACGATCTATCATGAGCAAGAGTTGTCGCTTATATGATTCTTTTGCATCTTGGTGCAGGCTCGAGCTCTACACGCATATCGCTCTTCTTTTGTTAACACAGGTATGAAAGTCCCACTCCAATATGCATTAAAGTTTCGTAACCAATTTTTTTTTCTACTTCATTTCAATATATTAGGGTTTATTGTAATGTATTGTATGTTTATGAATGTAGTAATCATGTCGGGGTCAGACAGTGGTGAAAGCTCGGGAGACTTTGTAAAAATTTATATGAATATAGGGACGGGAAATCCAAGCCCTCATGGTGTCCAAGAAATGATTGGAACCGTGTCAAAGCGGATGAATGAACACCAGATAAATACAAGATTTAGAAAGATGTTGCGGCCGCTAGGATGCATGGGATAGGCAATTCTAGGTTGGGCTCGAGCGGAAAGGCGGGATTGCAAGCAAGCATGATAAGTGAACTTACACTACTCTTATAGTTTATCTTTGATTTCATATGCTTTTATTTTTTAATATGCATTATGACTAGCTGCTTTAACGTAGCCCTAAATTAATTTCAACTTAAATTAAATGCATGGATAGTTGGCGGACTATGGACGTGTGCCAACTAAGGAGGAATACAAATATGCCTACAGGGAATCGTACGACGATGCAGTAGTCAACAAACTAAAGAGCGAGGGTCATCCTCCAAATGTAAGTACTAGTTTTTGTATTCATACTAATGTGGTTTGTATCATGACGTCAATCAAGCATTAAATATCAATGTAGTTTGTTTGTTTGTATTCATGCAGACTGGACGTCATGACGACGACGAGTAGATTAGGTTTATAAATTTTAGTTGATGTTAGATCTAGAAAGACTCGTGTGACATTAAAGCACCAATTTCGTAATACATTGATTCATATTATGAAAATATTATTATTGCAAATGATCATACTATATTGCCATTGCTTTTATATATGCAATGTTCTTTTTTTCAAAAATTGTAATGTCAAATTTAGGGATGTGGATTGACGTAATAACCAACTAAGAAATTAAAACCATGTGCAAAGTCAGATTTCAAAACAACAATCAATATCATATATAAAAATCTAAATGAAATTTATGATGTGCACAAAGCAATGCAATAAAGTATTGTCATTCATAATGAACATGAAGTAATGCAATAAAATATTAAATGAAAAGTAGTTTAAGAATGAAAAGTACCTCATGCTTAGTTTGTTGTTTGATTCAAATGTTGAATGCAACTCAAAAATATTGTTTTAAAAACAATTCACGAACATCGCTTCTCCAAGAACTTAACTCCAAGAACAGCCCGATAAAAATGCGCGCAATGTTTTTTACGCATTTTTTATTTTTTTACCTAATTTGGGATGTCAAGATCCGACGTCCTAACGCATCGGATAGACGTTGGACACACGTCGGACATTTTTTTTTGATCATTCTGTTAACAGACGTCGGATTCCGACAACTTTATGGGACGTCGGAATCCGACATCCAAGCATACGTCGGATGGGCATCGGACATCCGTCGGTAAAATTTTGACATCATTTTTTGTGTTTACAGACGTCGAAATCCGACTGAATTTCGAGACGTTGCAATGCGACATCCACGTCAGAATGTTTGCAACGTCTTTGGACATCACATTGCGACGTCCATGTCAGATCCGATTTTCGTCATCGGGATTTTGTGTTTCGGAATCCGGCACGTTGTGCCTGTCAAAATGTGATGTGTTTTAAAGTCGTCGGATTTCGACGATCTTATAGCGACGTGTTTTTTCGACGTTTGTGACGAATTAAAAAAAAATTAGGCTCGTGATTCACGTCGCAAAACACGTCGCAAATCGCGCCGGGTGTTGTTGTGAACCATGCGAACCTCATCAATAAAATGAAACTTATCCGATACAAGGGTCCAAAAAACCATGGGATGGATATGGGGTTACGATAAACAAAAGTTTATTCGTAACTACACTATTCAACCATGGCTTGTGATAATTTATTACCCATTTGGTTGCCATATTAGTTTATGGTGAGATACGATTGGAAAGCATGGATATGCTCAGGACTATGGACAGTAGTGCGTGACGTTTCTTAAGTCACACGAGTTAGAATAGCATGTATTTGCTCTGACACCGGTACACGTGTTCACACCATTTCTTTTAGCAATAAGCAATATATACGGTGAAAATTTTTCATACTTTTCGCTATAAACAAAATATACTGATATGGACCAATGCCCAAAAACTGATTAGCATGGCACTCACCCTGATACGGTAACGGAGGGGCTTGGCCTATCGCTATAAAATCGTCTTTGTGTTTGGGAAGACTGGACTATGTTTTAAAATGCTATTTTAGCTTATGACTAATATAACTTCTTTTGGACATGGATAACAACTAACGCTCAGCTATGACACCTGTCTTCCCCATTGTACTAACTCATGCGGTTTTGTGTTGTGGGATGGTGGCAGGTATCAGCTGGACGTTTTGAGAGTGGTTATGCTATATGGTGCTTTATTGTACTGTATTTTACTTTTTAGCTTTATTGTACCTTGTTGGTTTATGAATAAGGGCTTCAAAGGGTTTGGTCTTGCTTTGTCAAGAGGAACTATGTGAAATTGTGTATCTATCTCTCTGCACCCTTGTGGTTAACTCCGACTATTCCTTGGTTGGGATAGTACTAAGCCCTTACCTTTTATCCGGTTCATAGGCTAACAAAGGTCTGTTTTTATGTTTTAGTCCACATGATGGTTTCAAGATGCTGCTCTTTTGGGTTATGGGGAGCCCCTACCTCCACCTAACCATTTTATTCAGACGCTTATTTCACAACTACAAATATAGGCCCATTGCCACGCCCATTGCCATGCACATAAGACGGGGACCAGATTTGACCCGACGGCCCTCGCGTGGCAATGTCGATGGCAATTGCGTGGCAAACTGCATGGCAATGAACGCGTGGCACGGCCACGCCGCCTAAGTTTTCCGTCACCGGCTCTTCCTCCGAACCGATTTGGGGGGAGGGGGCTCGAAGCGATTCAAATTTTAAATCCGCGTGGCACTGCCACGCTTAAAAAATTTGGAAAATTGCCACGCGTGGCAGTTTTTTTACAAAATGTTAAATTTTGCCATGCGTGGCAAAGTTTGCCACGTGTGGCAAAAATTCTGAAATTTTTTCTGAAGTTTGCCACGCGTGGCAAATTTTTCTAGCAAGTGAAATTCTGCCACGTCGTGGCAAACTTTTTTGCAATTTTTTTTTTAGGGCGTGGCAGTGCCACACAGAAATATTTCAACAAAAAAAAAATCTGCGAAATGAAAAAAGTGGGTGCCTCAACTGCATTTCCAAATAGATTTCATGAAGAAGAGCTTTGGGGAGAGAGAGAGAGAGAGAGAGAGAGAGAGAGAGAGAGAGAGAGAGAGAGAGAGAGAGAGAGAGAGAGAGAGAGAGAGAGAGAGAGAGAGAGAGAGAGAGAGAGAGAGGTGAGATAGTTTTGTTTGTTAGTTTTTCATTGTTTATTAATGAAAAAAATTACACATTGGGCATCAAATTTTGGCATTCCCAAACGATAGGCAACAAATTTAATCTATTTGGATGAAATCCCTCAAAGTTGATCACTCTATGAGGAGCCTCAGGTGAGAAGTGCCAAAATGAGACTTTTTACATTGATAGACATCAAGCTGTTTGAGCTATCTCATGTGATGCTGGTTAATTATGATTATTCAATGGGCTATGTCAAGCGATAGGGACCAAAATAGAGTTGTTTCAAATGTAAGTATCCAATTTAATTTTAAAGACTCCCAAGCCTCTTTAGCACTAGTACAAGCTGATACTTCTCTCAACAAATCATTGCTCACATTCATCTTCACACAATGAAGTGCAAGCCTAGATTTCTTCTTGTATCTAGCTAACTCCTGTGCACCTAGAGGTTCATCTTCATCTTCAATCAAAAACTCATAAAGGTCTTGGAACACCAAGAGTGACTCCATCCTAACCTTCCAAATAGCATAATTTGTAGAATTCAACCTCTCACTAGCTTCTAGAAGGTATGCTCCAATAGATCCCATCTTACTAGTGACTTCTACAAACAAGAAATAGATTTGATTGACTTGAAACTCACAAAGGTCTCACACTTGTAGTGTTTCACTCAAATTTGATTTCTAATCCAACAAATGGACTTATAATCACAGTTCTATCACTCCCTCACAAAGCTGGAATGAAGATAAGATGAAGTGAAAACTACTTTCAAACAAATCTTGCCAAGAAATGAATTTGATTGTCTCTAGAAACTCACTAAGGTCTCTCTCTTGTAGTTTTCTACACAAATTAGATTTCTAATCCAACAAATGGACTTATAATCTCAGTTTTAGGACTCCCTCACAAAGTTGGAATGAAGATAAGATTATGTGAAATCTACTTACAATCAAATCTTGTCAATTCTGGCTATTTTTGGACAATAACATGACTAAATCTCCCTCACACTTTTTGATGTACTTTCAAGACCTGTAAAACAAGTTTAGAGGACCTGATTTCAGCCTAGATTAATTAGACTTCATGACCCTATGTGAGATCTAAAATCAATGGCACTCAATCTTGGTAGCTTATCCTAAGATTTCCACCAAAAATTACATCAAAAGCTCACAAATTGAATTTCTTTGGATGAAATGAATACCATGCATTAAATGCAGGTTCAGCCCACACATGTGGATAGTACAGATTTGGACCCCTACCAAATTTGGGATCAAATCTCCTCACTAAAATCAAGATTCTAGCTTGCCCTCTCAATACTAGTTTTTAGCACCAAAACTTGCTAAAAATGGATTTGCATTAGATCAATGGTTTATGATCTTGTACTTGGCTCTGATACCATGTGAAAAACTGTACTTTAGGACCATAAATGGATCTACAAAAGATCTACAAGAGTGATTGGATGCTTGCTTAACAATCTATCAAAAAACTAGACACAAAAAAGTTGATCTAGATTGGCAATTTGACAAACAACAAGCATTCACAATCAAAAGCATTGATCAACATTGAAATCCGAGCCTACATGTGTGTACTACAGGCTGTAGTACGGCCTTCGCCAATTTCTCACACTCCTCCTCAAAAAATAGCTTGGAAAGGTACTAGATCACTTGAGAAGTTTGTAAATCTTTTTGAGTGGATCCTTTGGTATGCATAAGAAGCGAAGATCAGCCAAGGGATCCATCATAGCAGCACCCTCACCATATCCATGATAAGATCTCTTTGGTAGAGATCTCTTGCCAATGCCTTTGAAGAGTGCTCCACCAATATTCCACTATGATCATGGGCTTCCTCCATGCTTGATGATGATCTTTACTTTGAAAGTTCCACTTGCATGATGAATGCACCATAAATAGAGAAATCTGAGGCTTCCAAGCCTCATAAGGATCATGGAGATCAAGATCATAAGATGTGAAACAATGATGATTATCAAGATTATGCTTTCTAGCTTGACTAGTCCACATACAATGAACTATATCCATGATGGATCTAATCTTGATATCAAAGACTATCTTGATCTTTTTTAGGCTAGCTCCTCTCTCAAGGATGTAAGTGTCCACTTTGGATGCTTCACTTAATCTCAAGAGGAGTTTACAATTTGCCTCAAAACATGTGAAAACATGATTTTCAAAAAGTGATTACCAAGCTCAATCTTGTTTTTACTAGAACCAAGAGCATACTTTTGACAATACAATATCTTGCTTTTAAAAAGTATTGGAAACACATCTAAGTCAATAATGACAAGAAACATGTCCATACCATAAGCATCATACAAAACTAGTATAGCTTTTCTTGAACTTTGAGATCCAAAAAATTCAATGAAGCAAGATAGCATTTCAAGCAAAGGAAGAGAAGCATATATGAATGTGTTGTAGTAGATACAACATGAAAGATGCCCCTCTTTGCCATGTAAGGTGAGCCACAAAGACTCGGCCATGCATCTTGAAGATCTTCTTGAAATCATATGAAGAAGAAACTCTTCCTCACACATTGGCCCCATCATAACTTGAATAACTTCAAAAAGGATAACTTGTGATGCTTCTTGAGAAGCCTTGATCTCGGCCACTTCCAAGATTGAATCTTCATGCAATGTGACATCTCTATTCACAATCACTTTTGAAATAGAGAGTGTAAAGACACTAAAGGCCTCCTTGATGGATGAGTATCCAATCATGATCCATGAGCTTGGATCATCCTTCCTCCTTGTTTCCAAGGGAATATGTGCAAAGCAAGCACTACCAAGTTCACTAAGGTGATCAACCTTAGTCTTCATTTTGAATAAAGCTTCATATGGTGCTGTTCCTTCAAGAGCTCCAATACTCCTCAAAGCTTTGATCTTCAATGAGAATTTCTTCTCAACATATGCTTTGAATAATAAGGAATAATCATACACCATAATACTTGAAGAGAGAAGATATATGCATCTTGTGTGATCATCCTCCTTTGAAATATTGGACATATAAGAAACATCAAGAGAGTTTGCACTCTCACTTGGATCCAATTTGAAGATGCCTTCAAATCTTGATCCATATGCAAGGATCTCACCATCCTTCTTGATCACACAATTGTCAATATTGAAATTGACATCAAAGCCACTATCAAGAAGTTGGCCAACACTTAAGATGTTCTTTGTGAGCTTTGGGACAAAAAGAACATTGTTGAGAAAGAGATATTTAGAAGATGCAAGCTTCAAGAGAATAATCCCTACTCCTTCAATATTGCACTCATTCTTACTTGCAAAGTATATGGTCTTCTTGAATCCATCATAAGGCAAAATAGATGAAGAAAAGTGCTTGGAGCCACACATATGTGAAGATGCTCCACTATCAATATACCATGAGTCATCCTTGCTGAAGGTGAAAGAGGAGAAGCTTGATGCCATAAGAGAGCCTTCTCCATCACTTGTAATATAGTCTTCTTTCTCATTGGTGATGTTGGCTTGATTGAATTGATTCTTCTTCTTGAAGCAATTGGTATCATAATGGCCTTTCTTGCCACAATAAAAGCACTTGATCTTCTTCTTCTTGAGATTTGAAGGAGAAGCATGAGAGGTATCCTCCTCCTCCTCTTCATCTTGGTCTTTAGCTTTGTCATTAGAGAAGTGATGATGTTGCTTCTTACTCCTCTCTTTGTGCTTGGCAAATAGAACTTTGCCATCATCATGATTGAGTGATAGCTTGTTCATCCTCAAGAGTTTGTACTCTTGTCTTGATTATTCAGAAATAAGCACACTTTGAAGGGCCTCCAAGCTTGGTAGCTCCTCCTTAATAGCATAGGATTGGACAAGGTTGTCATATTCATCTCTCAAGCCATTGAGAATGACTTGGACTAGCTCACTTTGATTGATTGAGTCACCAATACATGCAAGCTCCCTATGAATATCCTTGACTCTCAAAACATAATTAGATGCACTCTCATCACTCTTTTGACTACTTTGGAAGATTTTATTTCTAAGAGTGAGCAGCCTAGAGGTGTTCTTAGCCTCATAGATGGACTTGAGACAATCCCAAGCTTCCTTGGATGTAGAACAATCACCAATATCCCTCAATATCTCATTAGAGACATTCATCTTGATGTAGTGGAGAGCCATCCTAGCTCTCTTCTTGTATTTTTGTACTTCTTGAAGGACTTGAGGCTCCTCCTCAATCCCAAGTACAATGTCCATCACATCTTGGAGTATCAAGATGGACTCCATCCTCAACTTCCATATTGAATAATTGGAAGTAGACAATGTCTCACTTGGTTGCAACAAGTATGAACTCATTGAAATCATGTAAAGTGGAGATAAATAAAAGTGATGAACAAAAAATGTTGCTCCTCTCTCACTATAGGATCCAATAATGGTGTGCTACCATCTCCTATGCAAGATCTTGCAACAAACTGTGAGATGATTCTCACTAGCTATCTCAATCTCCCCAAAACTAGATCTACTTCACATCAAATGATAAAGTATGGGCAAAGTTAGGATCAAACACTCTTAGCATGTGTGAAATACACTAAGAAACCAAATTTGACTCAAATACAATGATATTTCATGAAACAAAATGGCTAAGATCTCAAAACAATGCCTAGATCACACATAGATGAGATTGGTAAGCATTCAACTGTGATTTTGGATCAAACAAGCAATCTCTTTACCAAACCAAATGTGTCCACCGAGGTCTAGGTGCCCTACCTAACCCTCTTCAAAAGCTTATAACTTTTTATTGGCTCAACCAAATGGAATGAAACTGATTGCATCAAAAACTAGACAAAAATAGATTCAAAACAAGCTATCTAGCAAGATTTTTGGATCAAACATGAAAGAGAACTCCCAAACTGAAATTGGATGTTCCTCACACGTGTCTGAGCACCTGATTCCGTATAGTACCAGGTCAGACCCAATCAATGTCCTTTTGATCTCTTTTGATCCAAGATTGAACAAGATAGCTAGGAAAATGGGCCTTGACAACTTCTAGCTCAAGATTGATGAAAAAAATTTCACTTAGATGGATCAAAATGCATGGTAACCTTAGGTAAGCTCTGATACCATGTTGAATTTCACACGTGTGGACTGTCCACTACATGTACTTGTGATCTCCTAAAGTGTGTAGATGCACCAAGATCAAGACTAGATTGAGATTCAAGATCAATCTTAGATCCTATGGCAAAAACACACTACTACATGCATTCAATCACTTCCAACTCTCACTCACATGTGTGGGAAGTATTCAAAAAATAATCTAAGTAAAAACAATCTGCTCTCCTTGGGTAGAGAGAGAAAAAGCATCATGAGCTCTCGAGTAGAGAGAGAAAGAGCATCATGAGCTCTCGGGTAGAGAGAGAAAGCTAGAAATCCAATAACTCACAAAATCCATGAAATCACCAAATCAATTAGATTCAAAATGAGGAGTACAATGATGCTAGTAGATCCACGAGCTACCACTATGCTTAACTATGATTGGACCATATTTTGTCACCTCTTGATCCTATTGGATCATTGATCCATGCACCTCTTAATTCTATTGGACTATATTCAAGCACACCTCAAATTCCTATTGGACCACACATGGTTCCACCTCTAAATCCTATTGGACCTCTTAAACTTCATCAAACAAAAGCATTACACTTGTCTACACTCTAATTGGCACAAGTTTGGCCTCCTACTCTATTTTGGCTCAATAGTGGCATTACGAGTGGAAATGGATAATTTGCCATCTATGCCAAATTTGACCCTATCAACATCCTACACCTAAATGCTTGACTATGAAATTCTATGAGACCCCTATATCAAACATTTTGATTTACTTTACAATTCTCCACACATGGGAACATCCTCCACACATGTGAGATTCACTTACAAACTTCTATCATAAAAAATACCAAGCTAGATTTTTGCCAATTTCTCACACTCCTCCTCAGGCAGGGTTTTCGAAAAAGTTTTAGCATGGATATGCCACGCGTGGCAGTGCCACGCATAAGAAAAATGTCAAAATCTTGGCTAAGTATCGGGTTCATGTGGCAGCGTCGCGTGGCAAAACACACATACATGTAGTTGTGTTTGTTGTATGAAAAAGGCCGTAATGATGTATTCTTTTATCATTGACACTGATAGGGCTGCTGGACCTGAAGATAAGGTTTTAGGTTTGACTGATCTGTTGGGGACTTTGGACTGGGTTAAGATCTATTTGGAATTTGTTAAAAAGAAGGATACGTTGAGTATGGTAGAAGATCTATATGGCCGGCTCAATGAATTTGTCGAAATATTTGAAGATGAAAGATTTTTTAATCTACACATTAGAAAAGTCTTTGCGTGCCTTGAGAATGAGAATGGTAATTCTTCTATTGATGTGCCACATACCTCCTCTGATGCACCACCTTCACCACACCCTTTGGTCTTTTTAGATGAGCTTGATGAGGACAGTGTTTCCCAACTTGAATTGTTTTCTCAAGATATCTGTGATATTGGTGACCAATCTTCGTATGACTTCTGCCAATCCAAAAACTGTTAAATCCCTTTTGTACCCAGCTAAACTATTGAGTTCAAATATGCCTTTACTGCCTATAAGCTTTGGAGCCTTCCTACTGTCAATTTTCTTGCCCCTATTCCTATCGACCTTTGGATCTTGATGTCACATCTTACTGAAAAAAAGATAGAAGTTTGTAAGTCCGCTGCTTTACACAAAAATCCGTCTCTTGAAGCTCCTGTAGCCTTTGATACTGTTATTTGCATGAACAAATTTGAGCCTTCCTGTTGCCCTTTTGAGCAAACCTGGGCCAGAATCAGAGGACACTTTGAGACTGGGTTCAATAGGATGAACCTTCATGAAGCAAGAATCTGGAACTGGAAATGACCTTTCTTTAAATGTAGGTGTGGTGATAAATGCAAAAACAATTCGTCCATTATCTGGTTTGACCACACCATTTGGTTTATGATGAACAACCTAGGCAAGTTCTTCCCTGGTGCTTCTCTCCAAAACCAAATGAATGCTTTCTTCTTATGGCTACATAAGCCTGCCAGAGATGTGGTTAAGGCACACCTTACCTTTCTTTTCATTTGACAGTACATGGTTGATGCCTCCATTGAGCTTGCCAAAGACTCTTCTGCCAAACTCCTATCACACCTAGGCAATGCTGAAAATGTATGAGAGATAGAACGCCTCCTCAAACGACCAAGCTTTTCCACTCTCTAGGATAACTACTTTCTAAACACAATCAAAAGAACGAGCAATTTTAATTTCAACAATCCAAACTCCGTAGTATCTGCATTTGGGACAGGAAAAAGAAGATGGTTTACTGGAAAGGAAGGGCAAAGTAGCACAAAGAGCGACCTACCTATCAAACGGCTAAATTTTTACCGAGATTAATCGGTGTGCAGGATGGGAAAATAATAGAAAGGAGAGAAGTCAGCATCTCAGCGACAGGACGTCTACAGTTGACCACTAGCAGTGATTCAGAGAGCTCTTTTTTACATCTATGTTACCGCAATAGAGTTTTTGAAGCAATCCATGTGAAGACTTTTTATGCTCATGTCTTATTCAGACTATTCGCTGTTGTAGATGAATGCTTTCATGATATTACGTTCGGTTGGACTTACCTACCAAGTGTCAAAAGTGATTGGTATTTTTCCTATGATGTCTTCTATGATTTTGACATAGAAAACTTACATTCATGTGAATGCTTATCTCTTAATAGATTCAAGAACTTCGTTGCAAATAAATTTGGGCATGCTATTTCTACGGATAGCAATATTGTTAAGAGCCCGATTTTACGTAAATCTTTAGAGATGGGTCTCAATCATATTACCTTACCGAAAAACAATGTGAATGACATGGCTTCTGAACTTTATGATGGGTGGTTCAAGTTAATCAAACTGTTGCCTACGCATGAACATTGAAATGAAGAAACTGTAAGGGAGCATGCGACTATATGTAAAAACATTGCCATGGAATTCTTCAAAAAAAGAACTTGGCTATATGGCAATGACACAACTGGAAAAATACAAATTGCTAAAAATGAAAAATTATGGCTCACAAATCTACTCTACATCAATGGCATTGACAAGGCGCAACACAATCCCAGTTTCATATGTAAATTCCTTGTACAGAAACTTGCCTTAGATATACTTAGTAGTCCTGACTTCAGCCCCTTTCCTAATGATCAAGGAAACTCCGTTAGGGAAACTATCACTTATGTCATGGAAAAGCTAAATAATTTTTACCCAACGTCTTCATAGGGAAGGACTCTTTGCCATATCTACTTTGTACGTACAAAGCCCACAGGAATCTTTTAGATGGATTACCAATGCGCATGACTGTTGCTTTACTAAAATCGCAAAATTCCTAACAGGAGCTCTTGGTATGTTGTCACCATTCCTCAAGGAAGGTGCAAGCCTTAAGGCAAAAACATACAAGGGTATCCTAAATGTGGATACATTCTTATTTTGGCAGTGCGAGTCCTCGATCGATTTCTATCTCAATTTACCATCAAAGATTACCAATGTATGGGTTGCAGATATCTCTAAATGCTATGAAAACATACCTTTAGATGGCACTGATGGGCTGAAAACTATCATGGATAATTCCATTACATATGCGTTCAAACATTCCAATAAGAGTTTTCTGAGTTTCAAATGGGAACAAGAAAGGGAGGCCTTTAAATGGTCATGGAATAATAAAAAGTTGGAAGGGTGGCACAATATCGATAAAAATCTCTTATGCTTGTGGAATGCCTTCCTTATAGACAATTGTATTGTCAGGTCAGGAAACAAAACTTGGAGAGAGATTCGTGGTATACCAATGGGTTTTTCATGCTCACCTACTTGGTGTAGCTAGTATCTTGAGTTCTTTGAAGCTCATTTTATTAAGAGACTGGCCAGGTTAGGTCTCAGAAAAGATATGAATGTGATCTGCTCGTTTAGATATATTGATGACATTTGCTTCATTAATAATCCCATTATTGATGCATTTATGGACAAAAATCAGATTAGTCAACCCTTTTTGGATTTATCCTCTAGAATTTCTTGATATCAAAACAAAGTCTTGTGAAGCAAGCTCCACCAGTTTTTTGAACATTTCGATTACTTTTAATCCAGACACTGGTGTTTATCAGCTTGTAAAGTTTGATAAAAGAAGAGACTTACCTTTTCAATACTTACAGTACATAAATTTGGCTTCTAATAGGCCAGTCTACAACTCGTACAAAGTAATTATCTCCCAGGTTATTTATGCTATGTATTGCTGCAACAATCACGATACTTTTATAAGAGAGGTAGCAACCTTGACGCTTTTCAGAAAAATGGTTTCATGAGGGAAAAGCTTTGCCTTATCATTAAGAAACTGCTTTTGACTAATACTAGCTCAGTGGATTTAGAGATCAGGAGCTGATTGAAAAGTATAAGATCATAAGTGAGTTTCGTGATGTTTTTCTAGGTGAATTACGTCATGGTTTACCACCACCTAGGTTAGTAGATCATAGGATTGGGTTAATTCCAAGTAGTCATCCTATCTCTAGACAACTATACCGGTTTTCTCATAAAGAAGAAGTAGAGATTACTAATCATATTGATAATTATCTTAAGATGGAACATATAAGACCTAGTAAGTCACCTTGGGGTGCTCCTATTCTTCTAGCAAGATGTCTGCCATGTCACCACAATTCGTACTAGTCACACGTGCGAGCAATTAATACTAAAACATCCATTAGGAGGGTGCACTTTTTTTGAGGATTTTTCAAAAGTCATCACAAACAATCTATAAAGGTTTTTTAGAGATCAGTAGAAGCTTCAGTCATGACTAACAAAGATGAGATCAACCAAAAATTGATTTCAAGGAGGGCGCCTATACAAAGGAAACTTCGGTGAATTTTTGCCTAAGCCTCCAAGCACCAAAACAAGTTTATGAGGGCTTGAATCAGAGGTAACTCAACCTACATTTCAGATTGTATACAAATCCATAGGCTTTAGGTTTTGTAAAAGGAGTTATTCATGCCTAAAAACCCTCAAAATACACTAATTTTTGAAGTTTTGGGATCCCATACAATACAAATAGTCTACTGAAGCTATTCACAACCTCTATATAGCTTCATTACACCTCTAAGAATATGTATGCAAAGTTTACAACATAGAAAATGACTCAATTTCCCAAAAAAGTGAAAAAGACCATGTGTTTTTTGCCCATTTTTTTGACTTTTTCAGCATATTCTGATGGATCACAACAACATGCAAGTGCAATCAAACCCTAATTACTATAATTCAATCTCATGCAAGTACTATAAGTTTTTTTGTTGTCTCTGATTTTCTTTCAACAATTCGTTGCAAGCACTTTGCTATTATTTTTGGGTGTTCAAGAGACTCACCTAGCATGCAGATATACGATATTGTAGGGACCATTACAAAAAATCAGTGATATTGAATACATGTAACCTAACCCATTTGCCCATAGTCAAATAGCTAAGCAATATCATATGAAATTTGTTTTTGAAAATTTTGGAAAAGATATTTGTGATATCGGATGCATGTGACCTAGCCCAAATGCCTACAACCAAATAACATGTTGCGCACCTAAGCAATATCGTACATAAAAATTCTTCTATAGTACATGATTCTTCTACCTCCCTTGCTGGATTTTTGAGATCATTCAACATGTGCATTACAGCTACTATATTATCAATGATCCTCTTTCTTGAGAGTGTTGTTGTGACAAACCCACACAGCACGTCGATGCGAGAGATATTATGCCTCTTGCGAATAATATCAGATCATTTACTAGTGAACTTCTTGGATGTCGGCTCAGCAACACTATGCTTACCTCAGGTTGACACTCAACCAATTGACAATCCGACTTGATGTTGAACCGATTCTCTCATCTTCAATATGATTATATAGATGGAGAGAGAAAGGGTTTAGTCTAATCTTTGATTACAAGAATGGTTGATTAAGCACATTCCAATTGGTATTCTGATTGCCTTCAACATCATCCGTGGAGGGGGACGTCCTCCTGGTACTTTCTTGAGTTTCCTTGTACTTGGATCGTGAAGATTCGTCGCCTTTCGATCTTTGAGAGTTGTTCGGTTGTGTGTCTTGTTCGGGCTTCACCTTCTCCTTTGAGCTCCTTTGGTCGTCGAGCATCTGGCCTTTGCCTTCGAGTGTCTTTCAGTCATCAAACATCTGGCCTTCGCCTTCAAGTGTCTTTCATTCGAAACCGTTATGTGGCAGTTATGGACTGGGATGGTCTTCACCTGTGGGTAGCTCCCTTCTATTTTCGCAGGCTCGAATTTGAAAGCTAGCAAAGCTTTGTGGCTCGAAACATTTTGTTTCCCTCTCAAAGCATGGTAGCTTTATGATTCCTAGACTTGTCCTCTACCTCTCGAACATTGCCTTGTCTAAAGATTTTGTAAAGATGTCCGCTACCATCCGCTTCATTCCGATGAAGCTGGTCTTCAATACATTTCTTGTGACTAGGTCCCTTATCAAATGATATTTGATTGCAATATGTTTCGTTCTTGAATGAACATAGGATCCTTCATCAAGTGTATGGCAGAAGTATTGTCCACCTGCAAGATTAGAGGCTCTTTGGTGGTTTCACCCAGTTTGTCAAGGAACTGTCTGAGCCATGTGATTTCGTTGGCCAACTTCGCGGCTGCGACGTATTTTGCTTCACAGGATGATTGAGTTATGATGGTCTGGTTCTTTTTGACCCAGAGAATTGTTGCATTCGCTGCAATGGTGCACGCTCCTGAGACACTTTTGCAGTCATCCTGGAGTGATGCCCAACTTGCATCACTGTAGGAGTGCATCCAGAATCCGACATCATGAGGGTAATACAACTCGAAATCCTTCGTCTTCTGAAGGTAGTGTAGGATTTGTTTGGCAATCTTTCACCAATGTTTCCATCCTGGTTTTGTGCTAACCTGGCTCATCCTAAACACGACATAAGCAATGTTGAGGTGTGTGTTATCTGCTAGATACATCAGCGATCCAATCAACCTCATGTAAGGCGTGTGCTGCATTATCTCTTTTTCTTCGTCAGTCTTTGGACAATCTTTGTTTGTCAGAATTGTTTCTGCAAGCATTGGGGTGCTGGCCTTTTTGCAATCTGTCATCCCGAAATCATCTAGGATCTTTTGGATGTACCTGGACTGATGAAGGTATAGCTTTTCTTCGTCATAGTCGTGGTCGATTTGCAAGCCTAGATAACACATGGCTTCTCCGCTGTTTTCTCATCAACTATGTGAGTCCTGAGGTCATAGGCATAAGGATGCATGCTTCACGATATGAGAGAAGGTATCAGTGTAGTCAATGCCGTACTTCTGAGAAAATCCCTTCGCTACAAGTATGGCTTTGTATCTCGAAACATTTCCATTCGGTCCATACTTTAGCTTGTATACCCATTTGCATTGCACTATCTTCCACTAGTCTTGTATTGGCTGTAGTGTCCATACCTCATTCTTCTTCATGGATTCAATCTCTTCGTTCATGGCTTGGATCCATTTGTCCTTTCTAGACTATCAATGACTTTCTCGAATGTTTGTGGTTCACCATTGAATCCACAGAACTCTTCAGGATGTCGAAGTCGAGCTGTCTCTGGCACAAATCTGGTTGGCGCTCTTCGTTCTCTTGTTGATCTCCTGTGAGATTCTTCAGGTACTACAATATCCTTGTCCTTGTATCTTCTTCTAGGTCCGGAACCATTTTGGTTTACAAGCGTTCTAGCTACAGGCAGGCTTGTTGTCCTTTCTTCGTCTAATTCATCGCGCTTAGCTAATGTGGGATTTGAAGATCTTCATTTGAGAGTTCGACTTCTGTTCCCTCTGTCATGGTTGGCAGGTCATAGTACTACTTTCCTAAGACTTCGTAGCTGACTGAATCATCATCGGCCATTGTTTTGGTCTCATTGAACTTGACATCTCTGACTGTCTTCACTTGATTCATCTCTGGCATGAAGATCTTGTAGTATGAAGAATGGTTGTCATACCCGACTAGGTATCCTTGTTCCACTTTCTCATCGAGCTTCTTTTGAAGCTTGTTTGGAGCATGTGCATAGGCTGCACAGCCAATGATCTAAATGTGAGTCAGATTGGGCTTTCTACCCCACCATAGTTCATGAGGAGTGGTGTGAGGAGCACCCGATTTGCCTATCATGTTATGGATGTAGGCGGCTGTAGCTATTGCTTTAGCCCATAGCACTCTTGGTGTTTTTGAATAGACCATCATGCACCTTGCAGCTTCCATGAGTGTCATGTTCTTTCTTTCATCAACACCATTGTGTTGTGGTGTATAGGATGCAGTCCTTCTATGAAGGATTCCTCGATCATTGCAGAAGTTGGTGAAGCAGTTCGAGATGTATTCTCCACCACGGTCAGTTCTGATCTGTTTCACTTTGCTTCATGTGCATCTTTCTGCCCAGTTCACATATTCTATGAACTTCTCGAGTGTTTCCGATTTGTTGTAAATGAAGTAGACTCTGACAAATTTGTTGTAATTGTCAATGAAGGTGATGTAGTATTTCGAGCCACCTACTGAGATCACGTCAAAGGGTCCATAGATGTCCGAATGTACCAGCTCCATAATCTTTGTCATTCTGAAGGAGTCTTTGGTGAAAGGATTTCGGGACATCTTCCCTTTTATGCACGCATCACAGGTTGTCGAGTTCGTTGCAGGTGGAAAAGTGATGAGGAAGAGAGGGCATATGCCTTAGTCCCCTCATTCTCCTGTTTCACTTTTGGCTTAGCACTCTTGAAAGAGCTCTCAGAACTTCTAGGCCTTTTGCTACTAAACTCTTGTAAAATTTTAGCAAGCCTCCTTTAGTGTGTTATGGAATCTATTGTACCCTTTGGTAAAGGACCTTTCTCACCAAGACCTACACCTAAGTTGTGAATCGATTGGTCTACGCCATTAATTTCCTATAAAACGAGATTCTAGACAATAAAGACAATACATGTCAAGAAAGACTAGAAGTCTCTTTGGAAAATTGCACCTTTGAAGCCTTCCAAAAAAACCTAGTGGAAACTCTATCGACTTAAATTGATCTGTTTGCAAGGAACATTGGGAAGCTATGATAACTGCTTCGTGATGAACAAGGAGCTTGTTTGACACTTCTTTTGCAAAGCCTTGACAAATGGATGAGGCTTCAGAACATAGACAATCTATACCTCTTCATCATTTAGATACCAAAAATATTGCTCTCAACCTGGAAATTTGAAGTTACCTTAGATATTTGAGAAGGCTAATTAACTTCAATGTACTATTTTTGGGTTCAATGAGTTTGTAGCATTTTTCTTTATAAGAGGTTGCAATTATTTGGTGTGGTCCATAAAAACATGTAGTGTCTCCTAATACTCAAGTTTAACAATGTGTTGTAATACTTATAACAATATTATTGAACTCTTTAAAACATAGGTAAGGATTTCGTGCATATGTAATCAAGCTTGGCACTTCTTGTATACATTATTGCAAGATAGGCTTTCCAATTTGCTGCGACTCTATGGAGTTCTTTTAGCTACTATGTTGTATATGTACATTAGTACAAGAACCCTCTTTTGCCTGAATCACTAGTTTCAAACAATAATTATCATTTGGCCTTTATGTGTGTGCGTCTTTTTTATTGTAAATATTATTTTCAAAATAGGCCATCCAAGGAATGTTCTATGGAGTTCATTTTATGCATCTTGTATATGTGTACATTTGTACACAAACAATAAGTACCTTATAAATATGAGGGATAGTTGTGAAGTTGGGATAAACTTTCACATATTCCTTTTCAACCGTTTATAAATACCTAGAAATAAATAATAAACAAAAGGCCTATTAGCTCAGTTGGTTAGAGCGTCGTGCTAATAACGCGAAGGTCGCAGGTTCGAAACCTGCATAGGCCATTTTCTGCGCAAGAGGGAGTGTTGTCATGTGGATGATCTTTTTTGCCTATTTGTTCCAGTTTGCAAAAAGCTGACAGACCTAGCAATCTAGGACCCAACTCTGCAGCCAAAAAACTATGGAAACCCCTGAGTGCTTGTGATTAATTAAGCTTGAGAGTTTAGTTGTTTTTACGTTTGATTTGAATCAAACCTGAATTGGGTGACAACTGTTAGGTGCTAAGGACTAGTCATAAAAGTCTGCAAGAACATGATGCTAGATCTTGTATTGTTTTCAACCTCACACTAATCCAAATCCATGTCTTCAACAGCATCTCTCCATCCTCAATGCTGGTTTTGTCTTATCGTCCGTTGCAAATCTCCGTCTTTCAGTCTCGCGACGGATCTTCCTCTGCTGATCACGTTTCTGATAAAGCAGGAGCACAAGAATTTGCATAAGAAGGATTACTTTGTTGTTGACAGATTATGAGTTTTGCAACATTGTTTCTGGAGATCCATGCACTTCTGGGTTGTTGACAGGTTTTCATCGGAGGTTTTGTAGGGTAAGAGAGAGAAAGAAAGAACGTACCTAAAGCTGGACAGAAACATCTAATGAAATCCTTAAAAACATTTTTCACAAAAAAAAAAAAGAGAATCCAAAAACACGTTATTTGAGTATTGAGTTCTCTTTGGCTCCACAGCACTATTATATTTCTGGCTCATAGTTATCATGATTATTTGATATTGTAGTGATTGATTACTTGGTCCCATACACCATTGGGTGTGAATAGATATTAGAGGTGATCTCTCTCTCTCTCTCTCTCTCTCTCTCTCTCTCTCTCTCTCTCTCTCTCTATATATATATATATATATATATATATATATATATATATATATTCTTCATCCCAAAACTCAAAAAGACGACTTAGAAAATCAACACTAACTTGACTTGCTGCCAAATATGTGTTCTCTCCAAAGTCATATAAGAGACAAAAGAAGGCATAACATACCTATCATAGTAGATGATGTCCAAATTGGATGTTTTATCTCCACTTATGCCAATTTTACACAATGAAATACATAAAATATCAAACATGCATTCTCCTTTTGATATCTCTATAAAACAATAGCAAACACGTGTGAAATTAATCACACGAGTGAGTGCTTGTTTGGTTTCACAATGTTGCATTTCACTTGAGGTGAATGCAACACAAATACAAATGTCCATTGTCATCTTGCCATTGAAGATCTCCACACCTTCGAAATTTATGAGTGTATGGATGTCAAAATGATTTTTTTTTTTAGCTCCCTTTCCATGACCAAGATCTGAACTTGATTGGCTCAAATATCCTTCATGAGCATTGCAAAAGAATCTTGATCCTACAATGCTAGCGATTTGCCAATTTGCAAACGATGAGATTTTGCTTCTTGAACTTTGCACAACAAATGACAATTGAGCACTTCAATATTGTTCGAAATCACTTTCAAGACCTTAACATGATCATACATAACACCAATGAGCACTTCAAGAACCAAAGGATGAAAAACAATAACATAGTCTTAATTGCTTTGAACCTTGATTCATTTTTTTGATGCCTCGTCCTTGCTCCATAGTGCCAATCTCCTCTTGATGTTGATGAAGCACTTTCAATATCAACCTCATGATCTTTCATAAGGACGTCATGACATTTTTTCATCACAAAATTTTCATATAAGAAACCCTGAAATGGCTCCCTCTCATATGGATTATATCCATACCAACAAATGGATAAAAAATTGTGAACTCGTCACAACCATGAAAGTTGCTCTTTGTACAAAATTGATCTCACCAATGATGTCAATTTTTCTTATAAACAATGAAATAACCACAATATTCATCTACCAAAGATGAAAATAAAGTAGATCCATCAAAACTTGTGGATGACATTTTGTGAACTCTTTCAAAGATAGATATGTCATCAAACTTTCCACTTGTTACCAATGGTATTGACACCTCAAAACCAATCTTTCTCAAGGCAAGAGCTTAATCACACACAAAGTTACAATCATCCAAAGATGAGCAAGTTTCTTACATCCACATGAAAAAACTAAGTAAAAATCTGCTCTCGGGTAGTGTAAGCTTAAAAACCCATTTACATCCAATCACATTCTTAAGAGGTCTATCAACAAGGATCCATGTGCCATTCTCCACCAAAGCATTGTATTCATCTATCATAGCTTGAAACCATTCCTTTGAACTATAGCTTGGTCTCCTCGGCTAGCATCACAATATTAGCATCCACATAGACATCTAGCTTGAACAATCTTGATGGGACAAGGGAGATAGAAGAACACGAATGGAGAAGAGAGCAGAAATACTGCGGAACAGTTCTCCCGTTCTGGTCGGCTGCTAGGTGCAAAAACAGTCTAATAGACAACTTATGCTAAATGTAATCACAGCTTTTAGGTGTTCTAATTGCCCAATAGGATCTTGAAATTAATTCATACTCTAAAACAAGAGTACAGTCCACCGAAGAAATTAGAGATGGTTTGTGTGTGGTGCTACTGATCAGATTCAATGCGAAGTATAGTTCTGAAATAAATGGAAGAGCAGTATGATATCGCGAGTTCCTCAGGCTTCAAGGACGACCATTGTCTGATCGGAAACTGAGGAGTCGTAGACGTCCATGTTCTGATCAGAGTGAGTAAACAAGCGCGATCAAACAGCAATCAAAGTGCATTCAATCACAACAAGCATTCATCTACGTTGTACACAGATAAAAGCAAGCTGCTGCTATATTACACTAAAGCACAATACAAATAGCAATTACAACCAAAAATGATGGCGTAATTGGGAGGCTCAAATAATGCGTCTCATGGACGAAGCAACCAGTAATCTGTGTTTGGATGATCTATTTATAGATTTCATTTGTGTATTAATTACATTGAATGCTTGTCACCTAATTAGGAAAGTCGTTGTACGTCTATTCTATGTTATTCTTCATGTACTAGTTTCATATTGAAATGTAAAATTGATGTAAAAAATAGTGAAACATCCAATATGGACACTATTATCTATATCAATTATGAAGTTTATTGTTTTGTACATATTAGGATCATTGAGAGGAGATCTATCCTTAAGATGGAAATCATTCTTAAGTTAGATCAAAGTAGTGTTGTAAAACTAGCAAGTAAAGTTGAAGAGTGAGTGTGAAAATTGTCAACATTTCCTAGCTAGTTTTAGGCCAAATTTTTGGCGCAGTTTTGGATCTAACCTTTCACACATGTGGAAGAGGCCTAGATACTTTTATTTTAGTATATATTTCATATTGAAGAACTCTCAAACTTCAAGACTTTCGAAATGACACCAAAGTCATGTTATTTGGACATATAGGCCAAAAGGGGCTATTTTAGGCTATTGGTGCCCTAAAATTGGGTCCTAGGTTCTAGAGAGAGGAGTCATCTCTCTCACCTATATTAGGCTGAAATTTGTGGAGAACAGGTTGGAGAAACCTATTGTGTGATTCATTGAGATCAATAGATCATTGTCATTGTTTCTTCCTCCATTGAGAGCATTGTCTTGTGTATTGTCATCAAGCTTTTGTGTATGATCTTAAGAGGTTTCCAAAAGTGGTAGGCTGTTGATGGGCACCCTTTTTGCTGCTATTTTTTGCTGCCATCAGTACCTTTTATTGATTTCTTTTGTCTCTTGAATGCTTTGTCAAGTTCATGTGTATCAAAGGTGGCATTAGGATGCCTTGACATTTCTAGCAAAGATCTTAGCCAAGTAGTTTGGGAGTTTGGATCCATTCAAGATCCACTTTTTTCACAGTAAAGACATTAGCAAATGTAAAAGTGAGTTACAATAGGAAAAGTCTAAAAAATTTTCATTCCTATCCTATACCTGGGTTGAATCACAGTTACACAAAATTCATCCACTAGTATGCATAACAGTACTAGTCTAACCTTTTGCATACAATTCACCATAGGATGAAATGAAATCTGTTTTAAATCTTTGATCGGTTCCTATCATTCACAATTTTTCCAATAAATAATTGGACCATTTTTTATTTTTATTGATCGTTTGGTGTTACTTATTCAATGTTAAGCAACTATCAAAAACTCAGAATATGAAATTACATGAATGGAAATCCTAGCAACTCTTAATCTGTATCCAACAAAAGTTCATTGCCTAGATAAAGAGTTCAATCACCACATTCTGTTTGATCATTTCATATTATTTGACAATTTTAAATTCAATTTTGACGAGTATCTTGCACAAATGTTCACTTGATCCACTTCTAATAATCAGTATCGATTAGAAATGTATCAAACAAGTAATCGGTTTCAAATTTTAACCAAATTGAGATTTAACATACAAGAAAAAAAATTCAATTTAACTTTCAATCTAGGAGTTCTCCACTCCAAAAGCTAAATTGACTTTACAATATTAAACTGCCAACAAATTGCATGTACAAGAGTACAACTGTATTTGCAGGTTCCTTCAGTGAATTATAAATTATCTATAACTGAGAAATAATTTAGCTTTAGTGAAAACATTGTGACCAAATCTGATTGATCAAAAAACTCAATATAGTCAATTCAATAACCTAAATTCATTTCATAGATAACGAAAAAAAAACTGAAATTTCAAATTAAAAACTCGAATTTTAGCATATTTTACGTAATTCAAAATTTTTGACGAACATATTGTTAGTATAGAAGGGAATCAAAATAAAAAAAACCGATATATTGCTGGATTCCTAATGTCATTAAACCAATGTCAGAATGGCATGTAAAGCACACTACATCGGTCACAATGTCATTATGGAATTTTTTACGTAAAACTCAGTCATTTAGAATCCACTAGCCATTCACACTGGTCTATGACAGAACCGTGACAATACATGTGTATAAACTACTCAGAACTACTGTAGATTAATCATGCATGTCAGAATCACTATCAGAATCACATTGCAACCCATTTCCACAAGTATAGTACATTTAAGTATGGGAAAATGTAGACATGCATCAAAACAATTTCAAAATTTTAGTACCCAACATGACAAAGAGGCGATATTCAATCTTTAGCTTATGGAGGATATACACAAACATTCATATTATAAACTACACTTGACCAAGTGCTAGGACATCCTTGCTTGCTTTGTTCTCATTGACTCCATTACTACAAAGTTGGCCATAAAACATTGCACCTCACATTATGGACTTTGAAAATGATCCCACCTTATTATTATTTTTTATATGAGGTGGATGCATCAATGGTCCAATAGGATTAAGAGGTTGTAAATATGAGGTCCAGTCATGTTTAAGTTAGGATTAGCTCGTGGATCTACTAGTATCATTGTACTTCTCATTCTATGTAAGTAATTTGGAGATCAAGTGGATTTTTGAGTCTAAGTGTTTTCTAGAATTCTCTCTCTACCCGAGAGCTATTGGTAGGATTCCCTCTCTACTCAAGGAGACTAGCTTGTTTTTACTTAGTTTTATTTTGAAACACTTCCACACGTGTGTATGTACTTTGGAAGTGAGTTAATGCATGTAGTAGTGTGTTTTTGCCATTGAGTTGAAGATAGATCTTGAATCTCAATCTAGTCCTTGATCATTGCGCATCTACACACCTTAGGATCATAATCACATGTGGTGGACACTCCACATGTGTGAAATTCACAACACACACATCTTGGCTTAATGGGAATGTAGTTGGTTTAGAAAGCACCCTTCTTGGAGCATTTACTGATTTTTAAGCAAAGACCTTAAGCTTAAACTACTTGAAAGCAATGTTTCTTGTGAAATGCATGAAAGGTTTTAGTGTGCTCAAGAAATGCAACCTCTAGAAATAAATTGTTCTCTTGTATCGTAAGATTGACGCTTGTTCTTAGTAGATCTTCTGAACCAAGTGATATCAAAAGTAACTAGAGAGATGTATAGTGAGTTTTCTTCATTGCTATGTTTTGCTCAAATTTTGGACTTATGAAATGGGCAATTGACAATTTCAAGTAATGAAATTTGCAGCATTAAGGTGTTTTGAATGATTTTATCTACATGAAGGGTCCTCTTGATCAACTAATTACATTTTTTTGAACTTTTTATTGTTACAAGAGCCCATTATATTTCCAATTATGCATCTAGAGC
>MU832952.1:0-63759 GCA_029204225.1 Diphasiastrum complanatum | reverse complement strand
GGGGGGGGGGAGGGGGGCGCACCTCCCTTCATCGCACCACCCCTCCTTGCATCTGGATTTTCCCTGCATCAACCTATCTTTCTATCTATTGTTTCGTGGCAAATTTGCAAGTCTGCAAGTTCTTTCCACATTTCCTGGATCACTCAACTACAGTCCAATCTAGTTATCATAAATATCAAATTCTTGACCCCAACAACCGACAAACACTTAAGAATGGGTTGGTCAAGCTTGACAATATTCTCTACCTCCCTCCCAAAATGATGGTCCAGTCCAAGAAAACATAGTGCCGTTAACTGTTGAAGACAAAACTCAAAATTCATGTTGACTCCTTTCAAAACAAACCTAAAACCACTTGAATGACTTGATGAAAGAAACTAATTTGACCTCAAATAACAAATCCAATCCAATCAATGGCAAGTACAATGAGTAAATAAAATATTTAGAAAACTTTCACCGCCAACTCACTAACATGTAAACGATTGGCAGTATTGTTTATCACAACTTGTACCACATTAGATACCGCAGAGATCTTGTAGAAGCATTTATTGATGAACCCTATGTTGTCTCCTCATCAACTTCCCATATAATCCTCGCACTTGGAAACTTTACCTTCGATGCATATACCACATTTTGGTAAATAAGAGACCTCTTCTCCCACATCAAAGGTTATAGTTCCAAAGAATCTTGAATCAAAGGGTTAAATCGATTTGAATCGATGATCTAACATAACCATTTCTCAAATTGTCTCCCATTTATCCCAAATTTTTCCAAAACCTTGAAAGGGTTTTTAAATGTATTTGAAAGTCTCCCAAATTTTTCCAAAACCTTGAAAATGTTTGGCAAGAGCTCCACTCATGCATTTGAATTTGCATGATTCGAATTACCCGGAAACTGTGACCTGTCATCGAGCTTCTATTCCATTTTGTCCCGAAGACAATCACTAGGCAATCCACTTCTTTTATATATATTACTTTGACCATGGCCAATTTAACACCTTGACATTTAGCAAAAGCAATTTCTGACTTTTCTTGTCAGATTGTCTGTAGCTACTATTATGAATGATAAATTCAAAAAGCACAAAATCTTGCGACTAAGTGTCTTACAATGTTATCTATGGGCTAATAACCAAGGTTTCAATCACAACGAAACACAATGTGACAGACAAATCGCCTTGGTCTGGCTTTGGAACCCCGGGCTAAACGATCCCCAGCCAAGAATCATGCAAATAGGAAACTTAGTTGTTCTGGCAGATATAAGAGACATATTCTAATTGCACCTAAATCGCTCCAAGTCTAGATCAGGCCAGACAAGATTTACACTTTTTAAATGTCCAAACTGCAAGTCTTAGCCCGGCTTTGCAGCCATGATAGGAAGAGTGAATATACCTATAACTCTATGATCACCCTAACATTACAAAAACTGTCCCGCAGGTGGCGTGTTGGAGAACTTGAGGACAGGAGCTCGACTCCAAACAGTTGCAGAAATGGAGACATACGAGAGGAAAACACCATAGAAAGCTAGAATCCAAAACCATACCAGCAAATGAACTAAGTGTTTCAGGTACTCCAACCAATGATAAGAAGCTAATTCCAGAAAGAAAAGTAAGTGCCTCAGACATTGCACATCAATACGAATAAATAAACACACAGGAAGAAGACATTTCTTGGGCACTCAAGTTAGCTTAAAACTTGATGACTAAATTAATTCATTACAATTGGCAGATTTGAATTATTGATAATTACCAAAATCAACTTCCAGGCCAAAACAAACCACGCCATCCCATTTACTAATGACTTCAAATGTCTGAGAATGAAGTGCTCTATGAGTGACATTGAAAGCTAACGAACAAACCAAAAAACAAAGGGAACACAAAGGTGCATCCTACTTATCTACTCAAAAAGGCTTGACAAAGGGAAAAAAAAATGCTCCATCCTAGATATCTACTCAAAAAATCCTCGACGACAAGCTTTTTTAGTAGTTAATAGCCAATGCGTCTTAATTCAAGCACAAATTACAGATGTACAGCCATTATATCCGTGATATGAAAAGCTAAACGAACACGTTTTGACAAAAAAATGGCAGCTGCATCTAGATACCTACTTGCTTCAATCTGTGTTTCCACCTCTTCGCCTTCGCCTGCCAGAGCTTTAACCCCGAATCCTCTCTCTCACCCGCGAGAGAGATCTAGGGTTTGTAGCTTCAAGATTCAAGGAAGAAGAAAGAACTTGAGTAGGGAACCCGAGTGGACTAGTTCGAACCCTAAGAGTCTAGGCAAATTTAAGGGGCAAGGCCACAAGCCCTTGCTATATGCAGCAACGCATTAAAGCATCCCATACCAAGTAGTTTGCTAATCACCTTGTATCGTGCACAATTTTTTGTGATCCCACAAGTTGATAATATTGAAAAGCAGTACTAACATCTTTTCAAGGCTCCAAACAAGAATAACGTACAAACTCTCCAAAGCTCACTCCACCTTCAATCCATGGGACACTCGCTCAAACTCTATTCGTCTACTTTTGAATCTCTTCTTGAAGTCACTCTACAACATATCAAGAGCTTCCATGAACTCCTTGCCTCCCCTAACCTATTCCATGATTTAGAAACTTCTTGTTTGGACAGCCTCAAAAAGATAGACAACCAAAAAGCCATGGAGTCTCACTTTATAGTAAGCTCTTTTGGCTCCACCAAGAGGGATCTCCCTTTTTGCTTTTTTTTCAAAGTTTATAAAAGGAAAAAAATTGTACTCTTCCATCTCATCAATTTTTCTAGATGGTTTTGTTTCTCAAACCCTTACTCCATCCTATCCCTTGTCCACTATCACTTTGTCGAGCTCTAGTCTTCTTCCCCTACTAACTTTATCTTGCTAGATTATTTCTATTGTTTTCTCTCTTCCATTTCTCCTTCTACTTCATTGGACCTTGACAAATAGTTCTCCTCCTTTGAACACAAAGTAACCCTCAAATACCTCTCCCAAAGGAAAACACTCAGCCCTGACGAACACCCTCATACTCTTTTTCTCAATTCTAGGACTTTCTCAAATATGATGTTCTTGCTTTAGTCAAAGATATTTAAATTCATCCATGACTACATAACTAAAGGCCTTATCAAACTCATTCTAAAATGCTTCTCACCCTCAAACTTCATGCCCTTAACAATGCTCAATATTGTTACGTCCATGTTCGATTCAGAGGATTCGGAAGAATCTTTGATGTGGATATTAGGTACTCCAATGTACGAGTTTATTAGTTATGTCTTGCCATTCTGGACTAGGCCATACATGTAATTAATAACCTTGTGAGATCCCAGGCATACCCATTAGGACATATCAAGTTGACGGCTATATATACATGTATAGGAGATCAAAAGCAATTGGATGAGAAGTGGAATCTTATAGAGAATATATGTAGGCCCTAGGGCTCTATATATATTTAGAGGAACTCGCCCTCGTCTTCCTATTTTCAATTTTCAATTGCCAAAAACCTCTCCTCTCTTGTATTCACCCATCGTGGTTCAAGGGTCAAGCTGATTGGAGTTTGACTTTCGGCTTCCAATTTGTTGGGTGGTTTAGCTCTGTAATTTGTAGAGACAAATTGCCCTAAAGTAATTAAGACTTTCCCAGCTTCAAAGCCCAGATAGACTTTGATGATATAGAATTATCAATGATCAGTATTCTTTTAGGATATTGTATGAATTTATTGCTTTAATGAATTGAGTAACAGGCATTGATACTTGTAGAACTAAGAATCTTCTATGAACCATGTTTGATGGTATTATGAACACTGACCTTTCTTTGAAGGGATGTGCAGGTACACACGAACGTACCTGAAGAATCAGAACAAGAATAAGAAGCCCTATGGGCTTAAGGACTGACCTCTCTTTGAGGGTATGTGCAGGTACTCGAGAAAGTGCCAAAAGAACAAGAATCAAAACAAGAAGCTTTCTAAGCTTAAAGACAGTAAACAAGAAGGCTTTTGACAAAGTCTATAATGAAGGCTCAGTAGAGTCTATAAAGAAGGCTTATTACTAAGTCTATAATGAAGGCTCAAAGGAGTCTATAAAGAACAGGATAAGGCCTAGGATCTGATCACTCTAGTGACATTTTCCACCATGATTAAGGATGGGCAACCTCTAGAGAATAAGTGCCAATGACCATGATTGAGGATGGGCAACCTCTAGAAAAAAGGACCTAGGAATGGATGGACATTATGCAAAAGCAAGATGGACATATACCTTGGCTCTTCCTTAGGAAGATTGCACTTGGGTGAATTTCCAAAGTTATAACCATATAAAATTATATGTAATTAAAAAGTCAAGTTGGAACCTTGTACCACCTACCTCCCACCTACTTTTCCACATGCATTCTAGGCTATTTGACACCTAGAATGGAGCACCCTCCTACACTCTCACTTCATATGCCAAATCATCATAATGACTCTCTCAAGCTAATACACATCACCCATTCACCCTCTCCAACTAATACACCTCATCCATGCACTCCACTTCACCCTGAGTCCAATTGGAGTCTTCCTCACACCTCATGCACTTGAACTTGACACCTCACTCACTTTGGAATGACTCTCCACTCTCTATATAAGTGGAAATGTGCCCCTCTACCAGGAGGATTGAAGGATGTTGCATCCAAACTCTGCCATTTTGTTGATTGTTGTGTACAGGTCCTTTGAAGAAGAGGATTGAGGCATTACCTCAAGGAGACTATGTTATTTTGTGACTGTAGGATTTTTGGAACTTAAACCCTCAGATTCCTATCTCTCTTTCACATCACACACAAACACACACACACACACACTCTCTCTCCCCCTCTCTCACTTTCACCTTCTCTCAAAACCATGGTATGCTCTTGAAACTATTACCCATATGTAAGAATGGTTGATCAGTACTTATTGCATGTCAGGCTATATGTGGCCTATTGTCCATGCATGTCAGATCTAGAGCTTGCATGTCAGAGTTAGAGCTTGCATGTTAGATTTGGAGCTTGCATGTCATGCCATCAATGGCCTATTGTCCATGCATGTCAGATCTAGAGCTTGCATGTCAGATTTAGAGCTTGCATGTCAGATTTGAAGCTTGCATGTCACACCATGCATTGCCAAATGACCATGCATGTCACTTCATGACTATTGCATGTCAAGAATCTATGAGCTCATATGATTGCATGTCAAGAATCTAAGATCCATTTGGATTTACCAATCTCATCTATATGTGATCTAGGCACTGTTTTGAGATCTTAGCCATCTTGTTTCATGAAATATCATTGTATTTGAGTCAAATTTGGTTTCTTAGTGTATTTCAAACGTGCTAAGAGTGTTTGATCCTAACTTTGCCTATACTCCATCATTTGATGTGAAATAGATCTTGTTTTAGAGAGATTTGTGTAGCTAGTGAGAATCAATTCACAAATAGTTGCAAGATCTTTCATAGGAGGAGATAGTACACTATTATTGGATCCTATTGAGAGTGTGTAGCAACATTTATTGTTCATCATTTGAGTTTTCTTCACTTCAAATGTCTTTAATGGGTTCATCCTTGTTGGAACCAAGTGAAAGATTGACCACTTCAAACTATTCAATTTGGAAAATGAGGATGGAGTCCATCTTGATCCTTCAAGACGTGATGGACATAGTTCTTGGCCTTGAAGAAGAACCACAAGTTCTTCAAGAGGTTCAAAAATACAAAAAGAGAGCTAGGATGGCTCTCCACTACATTAAGATGAATGTCTCTAATGAGATATTGAGGGAGATAGGTACTTGTACAACAGCCAAAGAAGCTTGGGATTGTCTCAAGACTATCTATGAGGATAAGAATACCTCTAGGCTTCTCACTCTTAGGAATCACATCTTTCAAAGTAGCCAAAAGAGTGATGAGAGTGCATCTAGTTATGTTTTGAGAGTAAAAGATATTCAGAGAGAACTTGCTTGTATTGGTGATTCCATCAATCAAAATGAGCTAGTTCAAGTCATTCTCAATGGCTTGAGAAGTGAATTTGATAACCTTGTCCAATCCTATGCCATTAAGGAGGAGCTACCAAGTTTGGAGGCTCTCCAAAGTGTGCTAATTTCGGAAGAATCAAGACAAGAGTACAAGCTCTTGAGGATGGACAAGCTTCCCCTCACTCATAATGATGGCAAAGCTCTCTTTGCCAAGGATAAGCACAAAGGGAGGAGCAAGAACCAACATCAACAATCCTCAAGAAAGGACAAAGTCAAATCCAAAGACAAAGATGAGGAGGAAGATGATTCCTCCAATGCTTCATCATCCAAGCTCAAGAAGAAGAAGATCAAGTGCTTTTATTGTGGCAAGAAAGGTCATTATAGTTAGAATTAAAGTTAGAATCACTGTGTTACTGTATTGTGGGTCCTATCAGTGGATAAGGATCAGTTGGCCTTGCCACGAGGCAAGTCGACGGGACACACGTCCCGCCAACGGCAACCTGGGTCATGCATGGGTTGCCTGAGTGAACAACTATATGTACAGTGTTATTTCATTTTAAAAAAATATAGTTGCTATGTGAGCTTGCCGAGGAGAGTGATTTTCTGTCCGTGTTACTGTGTAGCATGATCTGTGTTCCTGTGCAAAGCAAATTCTAAGTTGCTATCAAAGCCGTACAGGGAGTGTACACAGTACAGTGTCGTCATTGAAGAGAGCTTCGGGAGAACTGTCTTCTGAGAGTTCGGGGTTTTACGGCGGGTTGAAGACGGAAAGAGAAGCACTGGTGCACGGTTTCTAATTTATAAAGGCTTGCTAAGCTCAGTAGAGGGATTATTAGCCTGTGCATAGCATCAAACAGGGAAAAATTTGGTGAAAAATTGACAATTTCGAAGCCAGCTAAAAATTGAAACCGGACTTGGGGTTACAGTTTTTATACATAACTGGTGATTTCTTCGCTGTTTGTGCACCATTTTGGATGCCGTAAGGACAGGAAGGAAGCTAATCACACTGTTAATCAGCCATGGAGAGATTTTGAGGTCTATGTCAGAGATTTGTCTCCAGACAGTTAACCTGGCAGATTTGCAGTAAAAAGGTGAAAAAGCCACTTTGTCAAGTTGAGCTAAAATCATCGTTTCTCCACGGAATTTCCTAACTGAACACTCTACAGTCATGGATTCAGTAGGGCGACCCTGCTCCAGGCCTCAGATCGTGCTCAAAACGATCCACAGAAGAGCTTAATCTGATAATTATCAGAGAAGGGAGGCGTGGCCGCAGGGAGGGAGGTCGCGGGCTGTTTGTGCCCAACGCGATAAACAGCTTAGTGTACCGAAGACCATAGCGTCTGCAGGAGTATGGTTTGATGCCCAGATGTACTTTGAACTTTTAGATGAGGTATCAAATGAATCAACGGTCCAGAATCTGTGATGGGAGAGAAATTTGAACCACAAGATTTGGTTCAGCCATTGGATGAGCTTTGAACAGGGCCCTGAAGAATTGAAGTGCATTATGGCCTTCAACTTCATTAAAAATTTTCATACTGAAAGTTGAGCTAGGTCCCTTCACAAGTAAAGAGTGAAGTTTTTTCAAAGTGAAGAAACAGTTCAAAAGCTAAAAAAAGTCACTATTTTTGGGTCCTTTGCCCGTTTTGACCCAAACGAAAGGCTATAACCTCCAAACGAAGGGCACCCGGACTGTACCTGCAAGTACGATACAGCAAAACAGAGTGGTTGTAGTGGAAAAAGTGTTTGGAGTACGTCAGGAGTAGTTTCACCATTCCACTGGGCACGTTGTTGGGAGTTGACGATTGAGTGCATTTCGGAAGGCGACACCGATTTGGCTTTCAAATTGGTGGAAAAGCGGCGAGTGGCCTGGTAAGAAAAAAAGTGCAGGTCATGATTTTCAGCTTCTGACATCACTGTTGGCCTCGACATACTGTTCTTAGCCTAAGGCAGAAGTTTCAAGCAGTTTTGCGATGGCAAACATGGGATAGTCCATTTTGAGTGAAAGTAGCAAATTGGACGGGATTTCCAACTATGCAGTGTGGAAATTCAAAATGAAAAACATACTGATGGAGAAAGATGTGTGGGAAGTCATCACAGGTGATGAGAGAAGGCCGCCAAATGAAGTAGACATCAAAGTGTTCGACAAAAAGATGAGAAAAGCTTTAACCTTCATTAACTTGTCAGTGAAGGATCACATCATTACCCACATTTGTGATGCTGTTACACCCAGACAGGCATGGGATGTGCTAAAGGAGCAGTTCGAGACATCAAATCTGTCAAGAATCATGTTTCTGAAGTCAAATTTGAATAGAGCACATTCAGACGTACATGACCAGAATCAAGACAATGAGAGATGAACTGCATTCTATTGGAGAGCGCATACGTGATGTGGAGCTGGTGCATAATGCATTATGTGGCATTGCAGAACCCTATCAGATGTTTGTGAGCGGAATAGCAACAAGAGAAAGATTGCCAGCCTTTGACGAGCTCACAGGAATCTTGATGCAGGAAGAGCAACGACGAGAAATGGTGAAAGCTAGACGTCAAAATACTGACGATCAGACACTTGCGACATGCCAAAAACAAGGCAAGGGCAAGGGCAAGAAGAAGTCTAAGCAACAACTTGCCAAGTCCTAGGAGGATGAGGGATCTTCTAGCAAAACTAAGAAGAAAGGCAAGTGCTTCCATTGTGGTAAAAAGGGCCATTGAAAGAGTGAATGTCGCAAATTCATGACGGAACAAGGCAAGGGGAAACCAAAACAAGCAGGTAACCTTGTCGATGAGGGTGAGATTGAAGACTCTAGCATCTTCATATCTGCATTGTCATCTAATCAAAATGATCAAGCATGGTATATTGACTCAGGAGCCACAAGACACATGACAGGTAACAAGAATTGGTTCAGTAGTTTGAAGGTGTTGGATAATGGAACATCTGTTTCACAAGCAAATGGTGAGGTGTGCATGATCAAGGGGATAGGCATATTTCAATCCAACTGCCTGATGGCAAAAGCAGGATGATCATGGAGGTACTTTACGTACCAGGTTTGAAGAAAAATCTACTTTCTGTTGGAGTCATTATTGATCAAAAGTTGAAAGTAGAATTCGCCAATGATCGTTGCTTTGTGAAGGATGCGAACCAAAAGTTCAAAGTTTTTGCGAATGGAGTAAGAGAGCCCAATACAAAATTGTACAGGCTGAATGCTACAATCAAGGGGCAACATGGACTTGTATCATCCGTTCCTTCGCAAACTGAGTTGTGGCACAAGAGGCTTGGTCACTTGAACTTGGGAAGCCTCAGTTTGATGAGAAAATTAATTCCTACCATAGAAGATCACTTGAAATCGATGTGCGAATCTTGTGTATATGGAAAGCAACATCGAGAGAAGTTCAATAAAGAGGGTGTTGCAAGAGCAAAGAACATCCTGGATTTAATCCACACAGATTTATGCGGGCCTATGAGGACCATGTCCTTAGGAAAAGCCTTCTATTTCATGACCTTTATCGATGATATGTCACGTAAGATGTGGATCTACTTCTTGAAGAAGAAATCAGATGCATTTGATAACTTCAAGAACTTCAAAAACTTGGTAGAAAATCAGACAGGTAGGAAAATCAAAGTCCTAAGATCAGATAGTGGAGGTGAGTATAAGTCTAATGACTTCAATGATCTTTGTGATCAATGTGGGATTAAAAGACAATTTACGCAAGCTCATACTCATGCTCTCAATGGTGTAGCTGAGCGCAAAAATCATACGATTGTGGAAAGTGCCAGATCTATGCTAGTTGAGATGAAACTACCAGAAGATTTCTGGTCATAAGCATGTAGCACGGCAATCTATCTTCAAAATAGAAGTCCTACCATTGCCATACCAAAAATAACACCTGAGGAAGCATTCACAAAGAAGAAGCCAAAGGTGAACCACTTGCAAATCTTTGGATATAAGGCCTTTGTACATATTCCTAAGAAAGAGAGACATAAATTTGATGTAAAAGCTATCAAGTGCATATTCCTAGGATGTGATAATCACGTGAAGGGCTATAGATGTTTTGATCCAGTCGAAAACAAAATCCATATAAGCCAAGATGTTATCTTTGATGAATCCAAGATGTATGAAGATGAAGATGCTGAGAAGATAGACACATCCAGTAGGAAAGATGGTATAGTGAGGATACTACCTGATGATGATCCATTCATTGACCTTCTGAGTGATGAACATGAGCATATATCTCAAGATACTACTACTCAACCTCAAGAAACAGGTTGGAGAGGTAGGAACAAACCTTTTCGTGCAAGAAGGATTGAAATTGCAGGTGACAAACGCAAGGAGAAGGATGTACCGTGGGATACATTTTCACCAGGAAGCCGATCACCTGACAGAAAGCTCCCTAAGTGGTTTGAGAGATTGATGGAGAGCCGCGACATAGATGACTTTCCAGGATCATCTAACCAGGGAGAGCTATGAAGATCAACAAGAGAGAAGATACTACCTGAAAGGTATGAAGTAAATTACTCTCTTATCTAGCATTATTCAAAGCAAATAACCTTCGACTTATAGTGAAGCGAAGGATGATGACATTTGGATCAAGGCCATGGGAGAGGAGATGGAGTCAATTGCTAAGCATAGCACGTGGGACTTAGTAGAACCACCAGTTGGCAATAAATCCATTGGTTGCAAATGGGTATACAAAACTAAGTACCATGCAGATGGAAGTATAGCGAAGCACAAAGCAAGATTGGTGATCAAAGGGTACGTACAAAATAAAGGCATTGACTATGAGGAGACCTTTGCACCGGTTTGTAAGTGGAATACTCTACGTCTACTTATTGCTTTAGCTTCACATTTTGGTTGGCCTTTGCATCAGATGGATGTGAAACCTGCTTTTCTAAATGGTGAGTTAGAAGAAGAAGTGTTCGTGGATCAACCTGAAGGCTTTGTAACAAAAGGATAGGAAAATAAAGTATGTCGCTTGAAGAAAGCGCTTTATGGTCTTAAAGAAGCACCACGTGCGTGGTATAGCAGGATTGATGCCTACTTTCATTCAAAGGGGATGGTGAGAACACATTCTGATCCAAATCTATATGTCTTATGCTTTGATGGTATGGTTGCTTTGATTGCTCTTTATGTTGATGACCTGATTATTACGGAAAATAATCAAGAGATGATAGACATGATCAAGAAAGACCTCATGGAACAATTTGAGATGACGCATCTCAGCCTGATGCATTACTGCCTTGGAGTAGAAGTGTGGCAAAAAGGACATGAAGTGGGTTTAACATAGGTGAAGTATGTCAAAGAGTTGCTGCACATGTTTAGGTTGCAGGATTGCAAAACAGTAAACACTCCTATTGAACCAGGTAAAAATCTTTCTAAGATTGATGAATCACAGTCATTTGATGCTACACTATATAGACAGTTAGTAGGGAGCTTGATTTACCTTACCACAAGTAGACCAGATATATGCTATGTTGTTGGCATTGTAAGTCAGTTTATGGCAGCACCTACGAAAACGCATTGGAAAGCAGCTAAACGCATTTTGCGTTATGTGAAAGGCACTTTAGAGTATGGCTTGATTTACAGGAAGCATGATGGTTTACCTGAGTTGTGTGGCTATGTAGATGCGGACTGGGGAGGTGACTATGATGATCGTAGATCCACCACAGGATATATATTCCAGTTTTGTGGTAATTGCTTTTCCTGGTCTAGTAAGAAGCAAAGTACAATTGCTCTTTCCACCACATAAGCAGAATATAAGGCAATGTGTAGTGCTGCACAAGAAGCTATATGGTTGAGACAAATCTTGGAAGAAATTGGCATGAAGCAGAAAAATTCCACGACTTTACATAGCGACAGTTAGAGTGACATTCAGCTAGCAAAGAATCCAGTGTTCCATGCAAGAACTAAACACATTGAGATTCAATATCACTTCATACGTGAGAGGCTGCTGAGTCGTGAAATTCATGTTGTTCATTGTAGCACAGAAGAACAACTAGCTGATATTTTCACTAAGCCACTTACTGGAGAAAAGTTTGATAAGTTTAGATCAAAGCTTTCTGTACTTAAAGTTTGTTAACTTTAAAGCTATGTATATGACTGTATAAAAAGTGACTCTACTTTAAGGGAGAGAGTTAGAATTAAAGTTAGAATCACTGTGTTACTGTACTGTGGGTCCTATCAGTGGATAAGGATCAGTTGGCCTCGCCACGAGGCAAGTCGATGGGACACACGTCCCACCAACGGCAACCTGGGTCATGCATGGGTTGCCTGAGTGAACAACTATATGGACAGTGTTATTTCATTTTGAAAGAATACAGTTGCTATGTGAGCTTGCTAAGGAGAGTGATTTTCTGTCTGTGTTACTGTGCAAAGCAAATTCTAAGTATTATGCCACCAATTGCTTCAAGAAGAAGAATAAACTCAAGCAAGCCAATATTACCAATGAGAAGGAAGACACTATTGCAAGTGATGGAGAGGGATCTCTTATGGTCTCTAGTTTCTCATCTACTCCTTTCAAGAAGGACGGCCTATGGTATATTGATATTGGAGCCTCTTCACATATGTGTAGCTCCAAGGACTCTTTCTCTTCTATTGCACCTTATGATGGAGTCAAGAAATCAATATACACTGCAAATGATTTTGAATGTCCTATTGAAGGCATAGGGAACATTCCCTTGAAGCTTGCATCCTCTAAAGTTCTTTCTCTCTCTAAAGTTCTTTATGTACCTAAGCTTACCAAGAATCTTATTAGTGTTGGCCAATTGCTTGATAATGGCCTTGATGTAGAATTCAATGTTGATACTTGCACTATCAAGAAGAATGATGAGATACTTGCATTAGGATCTAGATTTGGTGGCATCTATAAACTAGATCCAAATGAGTATGTGAATGCTTGTAATGTTGCTCTTGTGAACAAGCTCTCTATGGAAGAATTATGGCATAGGAGGTTGGGACATCCCAACTACAAATCCATGCTCTCTATGATCAAAGAAGCCAAAGCTATTGGCTTGCCAAAGTAGCTCTCCAAGAAGATCAAGCCTTGTGAGGCTTGTGCTATTGCTAAATCTCACAAAAAGCCATTTACAAAATCTTCTATCAAAAGCAAGCATCCTTTGGAGTTAATCCACTCGGATGTGAATTTCTCATCAACTACAAGCAAGGGAGGAGCCACTTGTTTTGTTACTTTCATTGATGATTACACAAGATTCACTTGGATATATCTTCTTGCTTCTAAATCTATGGTGTTTGATCATTTCCTTATTTTCAAAGCTTATGTAGAGAAGCAATTCTCATTCAAGATTAAAGCTCTTAGAAGTGATGGAGGTGATGAATATATCTCCAATAAATTTCAAGATTTTTGTGAGCTTGAAGGCATTAAAAGAGAGTTCTCTTGTGCCTACTCTCCATGTCAAAATGGAGTGGCCGAGAGAAAGAATAGATCTCTATGTGAATGTGCAAAATCTATGAGAAATGAGGCATCTTTGCCCAAAGATTTTTGGGGAGAAGCCATCAATTGTGCAAATTATCTTTGCAATAGGCTCCCACATATAGCTCTTGGAGGAAAGTCACCATATGAAATCTTATTTTTGAAGAAGCCTAAGGTTGATCACCTTAGAGTTTTTGGATGCCTATGCTTTGTCCATATTGCCTTGGAAACAAGGAAGAAGGAAGATCCTAGTGCTGCAAAGGGATCATGGTTGGATACTCATCCACCAAGAAGGCCTATAGAGTCTTTATACTCTCTACTTCTCAAGTTATTGAAAGTAGAGATGTTGTCTTTCATGAAGATCAACACTCATTTTTTGAAGAGGCCGAGATCAAGAAATCTATGGATGCATTATCAATTATTGATTTTGAAGACAATCATGATGTGATGGGGTTGAGATTTGAAGAAGACTCTCCTCGTATTTTCTCACCAAGAAGATCCATGAGAGATAGATCTGAGCCTAAGAGGCTCTCATATGTTGAGAAAGGCAAACAAGTGGATCTTGATTCCACTAATTATGTTTTTTATGTCTCTCATAAAGAGCCAAAGAATGTACAGAGGCACTCAATACCAAGGAGTGGTATGATGCCATGAAGCAAGAGTATGATGCATTGATCACCAACATACTTGGGAGCTTGTGGATCCTCCATCCAACAAGCATGTAATTGGTTGCAAGTGGGTATTTTGGATCAAGTTCAATCATGATGGCACCATCAACAAGCATAAAGCAAGATTATGTGCCAAAGGATTTGCTCAAATCCATGGTCTTGATTATGAGGAGACCTTTGCACCCGTTGCAAAGATGGTGACAATAAGAATTCTTATTTCTCTTGCTTGTTTTTTCAAGTGGAAGGTGTTTCAATTAGATGTATCCAATGCTTTTCTAAATGGTTATGTTGAGGAAGAGATCTATATGGAACAACCTCAAGGAATCATCAAGGATGAGTCCAAAGTGTGCTTGCTCTTCAAAAGTCTTTATGGACTCAAGCAAGCACCAAGATCATGGTATTCAAGACTTAACTTTTTTCTTATCTCACTAGGATTTACTCTTAGTGACTATGATCCTTCCATGTATCTAAAGTTTGTTGATAGCAATATTGTCATTCTTCTAATTTATGTTGATGACATTGTTCTTTGTGGAAGTTGTATCAAGCTAGTTGATGAAACCAAGCTAGCACGTGGATGTGAGTTTAAAATGCAAGATCTAAGAGAGATGCATTACATCCTAGGCCTAGAAATTGATTTTTATGAAAATCATGTCTTTATATGCCAATCTAGATATGCTCACTCTATGTTGAAAAAATTCCATATGGAAAATTCTAAGAGCATAGATACTCCAATGGAGCAAAGTGTAAAAGATCCTAATAAAGGTGATGAAAGATCCTTTGAGGACATCACACTTTTTAGGAGTCTTGTAGGCTCCTTGATTTGGCTTACCATTACTAGGCCCGATCTAAGTTTTTGTGTGCACAAATTGAGTCAATTTATGCAAGATCCCAAGATCCATCATTGGAAGATGGCCAAGAGGATTCTAAGATATGTATCTTCATCTTGTGATTATGGTCTACTCTATAAAAGTGAAGATCTATCCATTATTGGCAACTCGGATTCGGACTTTGCAAGTGACAAGATGGATCGAAAGTCTATTAGTGCATACACTATCTTTCTTGGAGGCAATCTAATATCTTGGCTTTCCAAAAAGCAAGATACTATATCTCTCTCTTCATGTGAGACCGAGTACAAAGCACTCACTACAACTACCAAATAAGTGCTTTGGATCAAGAGGTTATTAATGGAGCTAAAGTGCAATGATCTACCAATGATCAAGTGTGATAACATCTCGGCCCAAGATCTTGCCAATAATCCCATATTTCATGCAAGAAGCAAGCACATAGAAGTGGCACACCATTTTGTGAGAGAAAAGCTTATTAGAGGAGAAATCTATTTGGAGCATGTCAACTCGTCCTCTTGTATTGCCGATCTACTCACCAAGCCTTTGAGCAAAAGTGCTTTCATCGAGCATAGATCTAATCTTGGAGTTATATCAAGATCAATGCTCAAATCTTCATACATAATTTTTTAGGAGGAGTGTGAAGAATTGAAAAAGATTATCTATGTTAGATATAGGGGTCTTATGTTTTTTACATCAAGCATCTAGGTGTAGGATGTTGATAGGAATAAATTTGGCATAGATGGCAAATTATGCATTTCCACTTGTAATGCCACTATTGAGCCAAAATAGAGTAAGAGGCTAAACACGTGCCAATTAGAGTGTAGACAAGTGTAAAGCTTTTGTTTGATGAATTCCAAGAGGTCCAATAGGATTTAGAGGTGGAACCTTGTGAGGTCCAATAGGAAATTGAGGTGTGCTTGAATATAGTCCAATAGAATTAAGAGGTGCATGGATCAATGGTCCAATAGAATCAAGAGGTGACAAAGTATGGTCCAATCATAGTTAAGCATAGTGGTAGCTCATGGATCTACTAGTATCATTGTACTCCTCATTTTGAAGCCAATTGATTTGGTGATTTCATAGATTTTGTGAGTTATTGGATTTCTAGCTTTCTCTCTCTACCCGAGAGCTCTTGATGCTTTCTCTCTCTCTACCCGAGGAGAGCAGCTTGTTTTTACTTAGATTATTTTTTGAATACTTCCCACACGTGTGAGTGAGAGTTGGAAGTGATTGAATGCATGTAGTAGTGTGTTTTTGCCATAGGATCTAAGATTGATCTTGAATCTCAATCTAGTCTTGATCTTGGTGCATCTACACACCTTAGGAGATCACAAGTACATGTTGTGGACAATCCACACGTGTGAAATTCAACACATCTTGACCCCTTAGTGCTTCCGCTATTGTGTGAATGAATCTATGTGATGCAATGTTTTTCAAGTTTTGACTTAAAGTCTTATTGATTTTCATTTAAGTTGGTTCGAGACTATCTTTATGTGAATGATAAGCCAATAATTTTTTTTGGCCTTAAAGAACTTAGCATAGGCCTTCACTCTCGCGTTCACAGTTGGTATCAGAGCTATGGTTTAATATGTCGTGAACTTGACATGAAGACCTTGTATGTTCTTGCATGCAGAAGAACATAAAGCTCCACCTGATGTTTAAGAGGCCTTGTGCTTCAAAAAGCAAGAACTGCTTGGAAAAGATATAAAGTTTTTAAACAGAGAATTGGGATCTATTGGAGATAAGATCCAAGACAAAGAACTAGTACAAGTGGTATTGAATGGGCTAGGTGATGAGACCAACTTCCATCAATAGATAAGTTGCATAATGTTCTTGTGGCCGAGGAGAGTAGGATTCTACACCTCAACACAAGAATGGTGTCTATGTCACTACATGGTGGTAATGAAAAAAAAAACTTCACATCAAAGGGCAAGAAGAAAACTCATCCATTCAAGAAAAACCAAGGTAAGGAGGCCAAGGTCAAGGATGGTGGATCTACCTCCAAAGGGGAGATCAAGAACAAAGCTAAGCTAAAGTGTTTCTTTTGTGGAAAGAAAGGACACTTTGCTTTTGAATGCTATAAGAAGAAGAACCAAGGCAATGAGGATCATGAAAATCTTGCACAAGAGGAGGATGAAGAGGATGGCTTCAACACATCCTTGATGGTAGCATCTACACCAACATCAAGCAAAGAGACATGGTGGATGTTGGAGTTTAATCTTACTCCTACTCATCCCTTTCGCCCTCCATCTCTCAAAGAAATCACTCTCTCAAACAGTCTACAAGAAATACACGTAAAGTCCAAACAGGCAGAACCGCAAGGTCTCGCCCACATATGGTCTGACCGATGAGAACCGTCAAATCAACAATTACGGTGAAAACATGACCTTCAACCTATGAAGGAAACAAATCGCAACACGTAGGGAACTGTTTAATCTTGTAAGTTATCACTTACACCTACAAAGGAAAAAGAACCGTGACCTGTGTCACCACTTGAAAAACATCTACAAAGTCAGTGAAATGGCAGCTAACCCTTCACCATCCAACACCGTGAGTCACAACTTGCGGTCATTAGTGAAGTCCATAAAACGGCAGCTGACCCTCGAAGTCAGTGAAATGGCAGTTGACCCTTCACCATCCAACACCATGAGTCACGACTTGCGGTCATCAACGAAGTCCATAAAATGACAACTGATCCTTCACCGTCCAACACTGTGAGTCACGACTTGCGGTCATCGATGAAGTCCATAAAATGGCAGCTGACCCTTCACCGTCCAATACCATGAGTCATGACTTGCAGTCATTAACGAAGTCCATGACACGACAGCTGACACTTCACCATCCAACACCGTGAGTCACGACTTGCGGTCATCAACGAAGTCAATGAACGACAACGGACCAAACAACGTGAGTTATTAGTTACGATTACCTATGAAGTTAACTAACACTCACCTACGGAGTGAATGAATGACTTACAAAGGAACTGCGGACAGGCTATGACTAAAACGACACCACACTTTTATACTCCTGGCACGTACAAAGGAGATTGTTCTTATGTACTTCTACTTTCTCATTTCTTGCTGGGAATTTCCAAGGGATGTAAAAGACCTGCAACTTTGAGTCTTTCTGCTTTGTTTTGCCGGCATTGTTGACAACTTTGAACGTATGCATCCGCATGACTTTTCATCTTAGGCAAGAAGAAATTTTGCCTAACAAGGTCAAGTGTCCTCTGTATGCCTGGGTGACCAGCACAAGGGTTGTCATGACACTGCTGCAAGATTTGGGCCCGCAAGTCCTTCCTATCCAGCACACAGACCTTTCCCTTTCGGAAAAGCAGGCCATTCCTTATGGAATAGTCTTCAAGTATCTTATCATATCAGGATTGCTAGGAATCCTGCATCCTAAGGTCATCACTAGATCTATTCCTGTCAGGACATCTAGCCAGATGCGACCAAAAAACCTATCAGTTTGACATGTCAGAAATGGTAAACTCCTACAATTTTGTCGCAGCATGAACAAGACACGAAGGTCAAACGAGAAAAATTCACAATAATCAACGTGTCTTTGACTTGAAGCACGAACGATTTGCGAATCGTAAACACACCTCCAGGACCGCAAACCGCAAAAGGGACGCAGACCGAAGACTACAAAAAGAAACTAAAAGAACGAAACAAACAAAGAGATATCCTTTGCGCTGTAAGCTGACAGCTCAACGGGCTTTACGCCCAGCTGAAACGAATAGCAACGATGAAGACTAACTAACTAGTTGATTAGCGTTAACTAGTTTTGTGATTCTACATTTAGCTATCTTGTACAATCCACACAGTGGAGGTATAAACGAACCTCTCTGGATCATAACTGTAAGAAGAGAGGTAGTGAATATAGAGATCTGTAAGAAACAGAGAGAGACGTTGCAAATAAATTAAGAAAGCAAAAATACCATAGCTATGAATGAAAGTATGCCAATGAGCAGAACACAGTGAAAGAGCAGAGAGTCAATCCGCCAACGAGTGAGACACTGACGATCTCACTCTAAAACCAAACTGACAATATAGTCGCTCTATTTCGTGTATCTCTTGGCCTTGTGCTGTGTCTCTTGATTGCTAGAATAAAATATGTTCTGTGACGTGTAGTTGAGTGTCTAAGATCCCGTAAGAGCCTCCCCACGAAAAGAAAATTCAAAGACAGAAAATTGTTTACGAATCAGAAGAGAGAGGATGAACATGAAACAAAAAAAAAAATCTTTCGCGACATGGTATCAGAGCCAACAGGTTATCACTACTGATATCCTAGCAGTGATTCTTCCAGACAACACAATATGGCTACGACAATCTAGACCAGAGTAGCAATCAGTCTTGATGGTGCAAATTACAGAATCTGGAAATTCAAAATTAAAACACTCCTGAAGGACAAAGGCATCTGGTCGGTGATCGAGCTCTCAGAGATACAACCTCCAGAGGGAGATACAAGGAGAGCTGAATGGATCAAAAGCGCGCAATGGCGATCATTGTTTCATCCATAAATGAAGATCTACTCATGCAGATTGAAGACTGCAAAAGCAGCCATGCAGCGTGGGAAAGATTAAAGTAGAAGTATAAAGTGAGGACTGCAGCTTTAGTCATGCACTTTCACAATCAGCTACAATCCATACGGTGGGATGGCAACCAGTTAGATCAGCACGTTGAGAAGATCAAAATGATCTTCGCTCAACTTGCTGCATCAGGACAGGAGCACCAGGTCCCTGCACCACAGCTGATGTACTTCATGAAATCTCTACCGACGTCCTATCAGCCGTTGGGAATGCTCATACTGAGTCTACTAGATATGACATTTGACAAAGTAGTTAGTCTTGTTGCTGATGAGAGACAAAGGAGAGGGAAACAATGATAAAGAGAAGGCTCTCTTCACAAAAGGAAAGAAGAAGAACAAAAACAAGCCAAGATTCGAGAAAACGAAGTCCTCAAATCAACAATCTTCTTCCTGTGATCACTGCCACAAACCAGGATATATGGCCAATAGAAGCTGGTTCAATCCAGCAATACCTTGCATGCACTACAAGAAGAAAGGATATTCTGCATACGACTGTAGATTCAACCCAAAAAGAAAAAACAAAGCTGAAAAGGCAAACATTGCAGAGTCATCAAAGGATGCTAAAAGGGTGACGAAGCTTTCACGATACTCGATGAAGCTTTGACAAGCTACTTTGAACACGACTACGATGTAGTCATCGATTCAGGAGCAACATCTCACATAACCTACAACAACAAGATCTTGATCAACTTTCGCGAACTCGAAAATGATAGAGCAGTGATTCTAGGCGATGGAAGCAGACACAATGTCAAAGGCATCAGCTCTCTACAGCTATAAATACTGTCAGGCCAAGCAGAGCTGCCAGGAGCACTCTATGTGCCCTCACTCAGAAAGGATCTGCTATCTGCCTCCAAGATGGCAGATCTAGGCATTCGAGTTTTGTTCGACGACAACACTTGCCGTATGATCGAGAAGATGACAAACAAGTTGCTGACGGTCGGATGCAAAGAAGAAAATCTCTACCAGGCCAAAATAATCAGCAACTCTGAAAGCATATTAAATGCTTCAAAAAATGAAAATCAGCTCTGGCATAGAAGAATGTATCATCTGAACATGCGGAGCCTGTATGACATGAGCAGAAAGGACATTGTCACAGGTCTCAAGATTTCAAGGCCAGAGGCTGAGTTCTGCGAAGCTTGTCAAAAAGACAAGCAACATTGGAATCCATTCACACACGAGGGAAAAAGAGCCAAATGAGTTCTTGAGCTCGTCCACTCTGATGTGTGTGGACCAATGAAAACAGATTCGTTCTTAGGTTTGAGATATTTTCTAACGTTCATAGATGATTATAGTCAAATGACCACAATCTACTACTTGAAGAAGAAATCCGATGTATTTGATTCTTTCAAGAAGTTCGTGGCATTCGTAGAACAACACACCTCGAAAAGGATACAGATCCTTAGATCTGACAATGGAGGTGAATACAAAAGCACAGAATTCTCAAGATTCTGCGAAGAACATGAGATCAAACACCAGTTCACTCTCGCATACACACCAGAATACAATGGTGTGGCAGAAAGAAAAAACAGAACGCTAGTCAAAGGAGCCAGATGCATGATGACACAGGCTCAATTGCTAGGTCAATTCTGGGCCGAGGCAATAGGTGCAGCTGTACACCTGCAGAACAAATCTACAATGACAACGCTGGAGAACAAAACACAATACAAAATGTGGACAAATAGAAAGCCTGATCTGTCATATGTACGAGTGTTTGGATGTGCAGCATACAAGCACATTCCAAAGGAAAAGAGAAGCAAGCTCGATAACAAATCCGAGCAAACAATCATGGTCGGCTACTCGAACGGAACACATGTGTACAGACTCTACGATCCAACCACGAAGAAAGTTGTTTCGAGCAGAGATGTGAAGTTCGACGAGTCCACATTCCTTGGACTGAAAGACGAAAGAGGCCATGAGATCTTCAGACTGCTGCCTATTCAAGAGGGAGATCGAGGACATACATCAAATCAGAATGTAGAGCCCCAGATTCCAAAGTAGCAGGAAGCAGAGGATCGACCCCACGAACAAGAAATGTTTGAGCAACGACGAAATGAACGTCGAAGGTCAACAAGACAAAGAAGACCTCCAGACTGCTACTCTGACAATCTTCAATGGAGTGAAGACACGCAGTTCAAGTACTGCAGCTTCACAGAAGAGCCAGCAACATACCAAGAAGCTATCCAGAGTCCATAAGGAGAATTATGAAAGCAGGCAATGTTAGAGGAGATTGAGTTGATGAGGCAAAACTAGGCATGGACATTAGAGCCACTGAAAATAGTCGGCTGCAAGTGGGTGTACAAGAAAAAGCTAAAATCAGATGGCACTATTGGCAGGCTTGTCACAAAGGGCTACACGCAGAGATATGGTGTCGACTATTTCGACACATATTCGCCCATGGTAAAGATGACAAGCATAAGGCTACTCCTTGCATATGCCACACAGTACAATCTGGAAATTCACCAGATTGACGTGAAAACAACCTTTCTCCACGAAGATCTAGAGGAGAAAATCTTCATGAAGAACCTGAAGGCTATGAAGACCCCGACAATAGACAATATGTCTGTCGATTGCAAAGATGCATCTACGATCTAAAATAGGCATCATGGGCCTGGTACAAAAAGCTTGATGGTCTTCTGAAGTCTCTAGACTTAAACCCTACTCAACCAAACTATAATGTCTACATCAAAAGATTAGGAAAGGATTTTGTGATACTGACCATTTTCATGGATGATTCGCTGATGATAGAAAATTCCTTCCAGAGTGCCATCTATCTGTCCCAGGATCATGTCTTCTATTCAAAGACGAAGCACATTCCTCTGAAGTACCATCACATTCGAGATTTGATCTCGAAAGAAGAGCTCCAGGTCCAGTTCATAAAACTAGAAAGTATGATTACAGATCTCCTCACGAAATCGCTCAACAAGCCACTCTTTACCAAGCAAAGAGAGACAATTAGATTGAACGAACAAAGCTGCAAGGTTCAAGAGGGAGTGTCAAAAATGGTGAACTCCTATAATTTTGTCGCAGCACAAACAAGACACAAAGGTCAAACGAGAACAATTCACGACAGTCAACGTGTCTTTGACTTGAAGCACGAAAGATTCGCGAATCATTCGCGAATCGTAAACACACCTCTAGGACAGCAAACCGCAAAAGAGGTGCAGAACGAAGACTACAAAAAGAAACAAAAAGAATGAAACAAACGAAGAGAAATCCTTCGTGCTGCCAACTGGCAGCTCAAGGAGCTTTACGCCCAACTGAAACGAATAGCAACGACGGAGACTAACTAACTAGTTGATTAGCGTTAACTAGTCTTGTGATTCTACGTTTAGCTATCTTGTAAACTCCACACAGTGGAGGTATAAATGAACCTCTCTAGATCATAATTGTAAGAAGAGAGATAGTGAATATAGAAATCTGTAAGAAACAGAGATAGACGTAGCGAATAAAGTAAGAAAGCAAAAATACCATAGTTGTGAATGAAAGTCTGCCAACGAGCAGAACTCAACGAAAGAGCAGAGAGTCAATCCGCCAAGGAGCGAGACACTGACGATCTCACTCTAAAACCAAACTGACAATATAGTCGCTCTATTTCGTGTATCTCTAGCCTTGTGCTGTGTCTCTTGATTGCTAGAATAATATATGTTCTGTGATGCGTAGTCGAGTGTCTGGGATCCCGTAAGAGCTCTTGCACGAAAAAAAATTCAAAGACAGAAAATTGTTCGTGAATCAAAAGAGAGAGGACAAACACGAAACAAACAGAAAAAGCTTTCGCGACATGACAAAGATCCCGTAGTGAAAGATACAAATCAGATTGGATCTTAGCAAAGCATAACTAATTAGTCTCTCCAATCAGACTCAAGGAATCAGCAACACAGTTCGGTTTACCTTTATGATACTTAATGTCAAACACAAACTCCTGAATGAGTTTCGACCATCTAGCCTTATGGCCACGAAGGTCCTTGGCATCACAAATATACTTAAGGGATTGGTGATCAATCATCACCATGAATCTGACACCATAAAGATAATGTCTCTAGATTTTTAACACGTGAATATGACTGCAAAAAGCTCCTTCTCATAGTTTGTCTCTTTCTAACCTAAGATCATTTAAGTGGATTGGACCTTAAGGATCTGAAATCTTTCACATGGTATTAGAGCTTGTGTTTCAGGTTATGAAGGAGGAAATCAGATCTATTAATGATCTGGTGAAGATATCAAGTCTAGAGCATGCTAGAGAGGATTCTACACCAAAATAGTATGGAGAAGCCACGGAACCAGTCATGGGATTTTTTAACTTTTTTGTCACTGTAGGAAATTCGAAATGGTTCCCAAAATCAATACTTCCTGTAGTGTTGTAATGTAGCATTGACCTCTTTCCATTGGTTGAAAAATAGCCAATAGAGAGATATTCAATCTCATTACGAAGTCGAGCTCCGCTGAAATTCCTTATGTTTGGCTTAAACCTGCAATTATAAAAGAAAAAAATTTAAAAATGCTCAATCAAATAATTTGGTTGAAAGTTTATATAAAGAGTAGAGAAATAGAAACTTATTGTGTACGATAACTTATTGGGCAAAAATAAAACAGTTACTTACCAAATTGCATTCTCGATGCCTGCATTGCAAATTTCGAGAAGCGCTTTGTGCATGCCAACCTATTGCCAACTGGAGTGGAATACCACTATCTTTCAAAGTAGAGCTGTGGTGACCTTCAAAAAATTTGCAACATCTTTCATCTCGGTGTATTTAAAAGGGCGATCGTTATTTCACGAGCTCGGCAGTTTAAAATCGTAAGGAATATTAGTGATGCATAGAGTGTATGGTCTTTTTTTACAAACTTCGTTTCGGATCTTCCTTGACGCTCGTGTCCCCAGCCTCTTGACTCTCCCTTTGCCTTCTCTCAGCTTTTGCTTTTTGAAGCAGGGTTCTGAATTGCTCAGGGAGCTACCCACTCTTCTTATCTTCAAAACTCTTAAAAAATAAGAAATTGCATATGTTAGAATAGACCTATGCTTAGCATGAATAAATTTCTCAGAATTTTAAACGTAACAAATCATGTGAGAATCTTATGCTAAGCATGGTTAAAGCAATTAAAAAAATGTTTTACAAAAAAAATTTGAAAACAAATACTCATGCTCAGCATAAACAACTTTAAAAGATAGAGCTAACCATGTGAGAATCCTCTGCTGAGCATGGCTAAAGAAGTTCAAAAAAATAATAACAAAATTTGTTAATGACAAATACGTATGCTTAGCATAAACAGTTTTGAAATGTAAGCATACCATGTCTCTAAATAAAATAAAAAATCTCTGAAGCTCCTCGTCTTTGGAGCAGTTTGGGTACAAAGTCTGGCATTATGCCCAATCTTGACAACTTAGGCTTTTCACCATGGCCTCTTGTACTCTCATGAAAAGCTTGTGTCTGAAAAAAATTGAAACTAGTAATTCTTTAATTTAAAGGTGACTTTATTAAAAAAAAAATCGAATAAAAATTACCTTTGAAAGTCTTTTCCCATTTCTGCAAGGCTCAATAGTCCATTTGAGGGAAGGAATGCCTTGCATGTTTTTGCACTCAAATATTTCCATATCCTGAGGGATGGGAGCAAGAGTTGGCTGAGTTGTTTTCTTCTTTGAAGAGGACACCCCTTTCGGAATTTGTCCCTTAATCTCAAACTTGTCCCATTTGTCAAAAATCTTGTCAACCAAATCCCATATATGAAACAAAAATTATTGTAAATATTAAATACTCAAAAGTTGGAGCTAAGAAAATTTACTAGATTCAAAAAGATTAAAGGTTAAAAAAATCACCTGTCCAGTTCAAAAGACTAGCTGAAAAAAATTATTATATTTTGTCAAAGAGGTGGCTGGAGACTTCTTGTCAAAAGGAATCCCAGTCTCTTAAGCGTAGAGGCACTTTAGTTGTATATTGTCGCCCTCCTTGTGGAGGCTAAGATATTCCTTGTGAAAGAATCTCACTCGTTGAATAACTGTCATTTTTAATTTGTAATCTTGATCAATGTTGTGGTCCCAAGCAAGAAGATTGGCCTTCTCAACACTCAAGCCAAAAAACAATGGCACTAACTTGCCTGAAGGACAAAATGTGGGGATATTCAAGAGAAAGCTCTTTCTTGGCCTATAAACTATGGATGACGCCCAAAACAAAAAATTTATGGGAATCAATTAATTTAACATCAAAATCTGCTACAGTGGGACAAATAGCAGGATCAACAAGAACAATAAATGGAGTCACTATTGCCTGAGTGTGATCTTTACATTTTATTTTCAGATTATGTACATGGGAGCTGTTACGTTCCCTGACTTCCAAGGGCCTCTCGTTAGTCAGAGGGTCAATAGGAGGCCTCTCACATTGTTCAATGTCCAAGATAAATGTGGTTTCTTGGACTTTTTTGGCTTCATGGATCAAGGAACACATTTTTGCCACGTCTCTACTGGACGCATCAAGTTTAATGGCAGCTCCAGGTAAATTCAGGGTACTTGAAGAAGGAGAAGGGTTTCTCAAGACTTTGAGACCAGAGCCTTTGGGACTCATACATTTGAAGTTTCTAGTCTTTGTTACAAGAGATGTTGTAGCATCAACTGAAACATTCTCAACTTGGCTACATTTTCTCTTAGGGGGAGAGAGGATGGTTGTATCTTTGGAAGAGTCCAAGGGTTGGGAGTCTTTTTGTGAGGAGGAGCCAAGCCCTTACGAGATGACATCGATCTTACAGGTTTCGGCACAACAGGGTCTTCTTTTCTTTCAAGCGCCTCAGCTACAATCAAAATTGACGCTTTCAAGGTCTGAAAATAGTACGACAATGAAAATGGTCTAGTTAAACCCATGATAAGCATAAAGACAAGCAAGATCATTCAAAATCATTATGGGAAACGAAAAAAATAACTCACAAGGGTCTTCAACGCATCATCAAAGAAGTTTCTGACAATTGCATGTTCACAAAGGCGTATCTTCATAAATCCGTTCTCCACAATGTACAAATAAACTTTTTTATCTATGGCTTTTAATGGGATCTTGGTAAAGCCAACATTGTCATCTGCCACCGATACTTTGTGAAGCACATGACCTTGTGCTACAAAAGTAGTCGACCCTTTGCCGACAGTCTTTGCTGTCCAGAGAAAAAGCTTTGTGAGTTTCTGTCCCTCGCATCTCTTTGTAAAATAGAACATGTGGTTCATCATGTCAACTTTTTGAAGATTGGATGGAGTTATTGGTGGACGAACCCTAATTTGGGCCATCATGAAAAGATTTGAAAATCAACAAGCAAGGACATTATTCTTGATATAAAAATCCAAACATAAATACTTAAAAAAAAAAGATGCAAACACAAAATCCAAAACATCTATTTCAAAGGTTCTGTCTTGACCTATGCTCAACATAGGTCGAGACAAGACTTGTACGATCAATAGATATTGAAGAAAGCGCAAAAGGAGAGCTCCAGAGTGCAATTTGAGAACACGAACCGGCAAAGGTAACCTATGCCAAGCGAAACACCCTTAAATAGTTTATAAGCTATGGGTAGGTGTCGTGCGAGTATTTTTTTGGAACAAAGTCCTTTGGAAGGCTGACTCCTGTGAACCAAAGTGAGAGTAGGTGTCGTGCTGAGTAGGTGCTAAATTAGATTGTAGTCCATTGGAAGGCTGACTCCTTCGAAAAAAAATAAAACGAGTCAAATATTTTTAGAGTGGCCAGAGATATTTGATTGTCAAAGCAATATTTCAAACAAATAAGGACTAAACCAATGCCGTTGTTGGCCAAGTTGACTGTTGAACCTCATATTATTGTGCTATGTTTCTAATCCTAACCCTAACCCTACCTTGATTGTGACCTTAACCCTAAATCTCTCGGACTACTTAAGAAAGACTTACTAGAACTGAACTCATTGTCTATTTCTGCTTGGAAATATCTAATTTTGCTCTGCTAGTTTTGGTCCTATGTTTTCTATCTTACATCTCTTAGGTGTGAACTAGTATTTGATTATTTTTCCAATGGAAAGCTCATCCTCTTTAATTCTTCCCGTTCCAACTTACTTTGATGTAGTTTCTACTAGTTCTTCGTTTGACATTAAAGTTACAACTGTAAGTTAACCTCTTTGTTGAAAACTTTGCTTTTGACATAGTAATACATAATTTCAATGTGCTTACTCGTAGAATGAAATCTAGTGTTGGCTGATAAATCAATGGCACTTTGATTATCACAAAATAGAATTTTTGGAGCATATTGATTCAGACTGATAACTGAAAGTAAGTTTGCTTCCTTTGTAGCTTGAGAGGCTACGATATACTCTGATTCAGTGGAAGATAGAGCTATCGAAGTTTGCTTGCGACTGTTCCATGAAATAGGACCATTGTTGAGAAAGAATGTAAATCCAAAAGTGGATTTACAAGTGTCTACATCTCCTGGCCAACTTGCATCTGAGTAACCACTAAGAATATTGAGTTTGTAATTATCGACTCCTCCATAACAAATGCAAAAGTCAATAGTAGCTCGAAGTTATCTCATGATTTTGATAAGAGCCTTCCATTGTGTTATACCAGGATTTGTCATATACTGACTCAGGGAACTGACTGCAAAAGCTATGTCTGGTCTGGTATATATCATGACATATATAAGAGATCCTATTATCGAATGATAAGGATACTCACGCATCTGCTCCTTCTCTTTGATTGTTCGGGGACACTAATTCTTTGACATCTTGAGTCCTGGATCCATTGGTGAGAGAGCTAATTTGCAATTCATCAGATTGTATCTGATTAAGACCTTGTGAATGTATCTTTGTTGAGAAATATAAATTTGAATACCTAGATAGTAATGAGCTTCGCCCAGGTCGGTCATGTTGAATTCAAAAGATAGCATTGTCTTGGCTTCTTTTATTAGATCGATACTATTGCTAAAAAGCAATGTGTCATCCACATACAAAGTGATAATGATAAAAGAATGCTGCACTGACTTGAAGTAGACAGTTGAGCTTGGTGTATAGCCTTGATCAATAAGGAAAGTATTGATCTTTTGAAACCATGCTCGAACAGATTGCTTCAAGCCATAAAGTGCTTTATGGAGTTTACACACATGATTGTGTTTACCTTCGATATTGTAACCTTCAGGTTGCATAATGTAAATGTCAACTCTATTAAGATATGTTGTCTATACATCCATCTAATGTATTTCCAAATTTGCTACAACAGCAAATGACAATAGAAGTAAACTTTGTTCATCAAACTTTACATCCCTGCTTGTGCGAATCTTCTTAGTAACTGGACCATAGAGTCTATAGGAATGAGAAGAATGTTTAACTACTGGACTGAAAATCTCAGTGTAGTCAACGTTCTATACCTAGAAGAATCCTCTAGTGACAAGTCGAGCCCTTCTTCGGTCGATACCTCCATCTGCCTTGTACTTGATTTTGAACAACCATTTGCAATCAACTACATTTCTTCTGGCAGGTAATTCGGCAGTAGTCCATGTCTGGTTTTTGATAAGAAATGAATACTCTTTATCCTTAGCTTCTTTTCGAAGATTAAAATCGGGCTAACTGAATGCCTCTTCGACAGTCGTCGGCTCTTAAACAAGGTAAGCTGCAGACTCGTCGATATACCTGTTACGTGGCTTGTTGACTCTTGTCGATCTTTTGGGTGATGATGTTGATCTTCATCATGTTGCAGTTGCTGAACTACAACATCATCATCTTCAGCTTCATCGTCGATAAGTTGTTCGTCGAGAGTAGATGAGCTTGGACCTTCGATAGGAATAGTTGACATTAAAACTAGAAAGTTCGATATGTCGAAAGAGTCTGATAGTTCGACTATATGAGCTTTGCCATTACCTTTGAGGTTGATAAACTAATGAAGACAACATCCTGACTAGTGAATATCTTCGACTCAACCTGATCAAACAACTTATAAGCTTTATTCAGAAGAAGTGTAGCTGATGAAAATCGATTTGATACTCTGAAAGTCAAGCTTCTTCATGATATCATGTGGTATTTGCACATAAGCGATACATCCAAAAACTTGTAAGTTAGATAAAGAAGGTTTGCAACCTATCCAAAACTTTGTATGGTGTTTTGTCTAAGAGACCTTTAGTAGGACATCTGTTTTGAATATACGCTATAGTTAAAACTGCTTTAGCCAAGAAGGACTTCAGAAGTGTCGCATGTGATAACATGCACTTTGGCAATTCGACTAAGGTTCTGTTCTTTCTCTCACCAAGACCATTTTACTGAGGCAAATAGGAGGTAATGTATTGTTGCTCAATGTCGTTGCTAAGGCAAAACTCCTTGAATTCAGTAGAGATATATTCTCCCCCGTTGTCGGACATCAATGCTTTTATTCTTTTACCAATTTGATTTTTTACATGTTTTTTGAATTGTCGAAACTTGTTGAAAGCCTCCGATTTCTGCTCTCTCAAAGTAGCCTAAAACAACCTAGACAACCTTCGCCCAGCTTCATTTTCAGCTTCAGAGCCATCATGGAGGTCGGCGAAGGTTAATACTGAGTGTACGAGCTCTACCGAAGGTTCTTGCTCACCAAAAATAGGAATTTGCCATCAGAACCCTTGCTAACTTCAAAATCTGCAAAAGTACTTACTGTAAACCTTCGCCAGTTTGCCAGTAGCTACTTTTTCATGTTTTCTAGTTTCAGTGAAGTCGGCGAAGGTTAATATTGAGAATAAGTGGTCAGGCGAACGTTTCCAGTACTCAAAGGAAAATTTAAGTCCCATGAACCTTCGCCAACCTTCATAAACCTTCGCCAGTATATTATTAATCTTGGCCGAGTTCAGAATAGTCATAAAACATTGTTTTGAAGTATCTGTGAAGTGGGCGAAGGTTAATATTACCTATAACCAGTCCAACAAACGTTTCAAGCTCTCAAAAGTGCCAAATTGCCTTCTGAACCTTCGCCAGACTATTTTTTGCCATGATAATCTTCGCCAGCCCTCTGATCATCAATCTGTACTTCCCAGCAGCTCGGCGAAGGTTAGTCTCCATCAGAAGGATAGTGGCGAAGGTTTCCACTCCAAATCGTGTCCAATTTGTTTTTAGACCTTCGCTGAACCATCCTTCGCCAACAAGAACCATCGCCGAGCTCCGTAAAGTGGTAATACATTGTGATAAAACATATATCAATTAGGCGAAGGTTTATGTTAAGAAACTCCAAAAAAATTATTGAAACTACTAGTGACTTGACACGCAAAATACCTATTCGATCTTATACAAGTCATACCGTTTAGTGATGGGGGCCAGCGCAGTCCCCTAGACCCCTGGGTCAGGGCCTCAGCAGGGAGGCCCTGGACCCCACCTGCCCCGGCACCATCGAGGCCATCTATCACTCACCATTGTTGCCAACTGTGCCGTTACAACATCCATTTTTTGTGTGTGTGATCAACTCCATTCAAATATGTGCCACCATACACTCATCTCTCAATAATCATTTCAAATGTCATCCTATAAAATTTGTTAGTTATTCGTGTTCCTTTCATCCCTTCCAATCATCAACCACTGATCAGCACCCGAACAAGATCCACTTAGATCCATTGTTGCCATATACCTTCACATTGTATCAAATCTGCATAGTGGATGAGATTGAGATCTGGTAGAATACTACCTACAGAGAATCCAGAGCTACATCAAGCAACAACGGAAGAGATCCGACCAAATTAGCCACATCCAATGGATCAAAATATTCCTATGCCAACGGTACCTCTACAAGCAATCAGAAGATCTCCCAAATTGGAACTGCCCAAATTTGATGGATCTACAGATCCTATCAGATTCTTGCAGATCTATGGGCAAGCATGCGAGATCTATGGTGAAACCACCTCGGTAGAAAAATTGAAGCTGTTTCCAATGTCCCTGACAGGAGCGGCTTTAGATTGGTTTTTCAATCAGACAACACAAGAACAAATAGACTGGGAAGTGGTAAAAGTAGCTTTAATCACCAAATTTAAGCCGCGGAAGTCTCTTGAAGACTCGTTCCTCTTGCTTAGCAAAATCGAGATGGCAAAAAGAGAAAGGGTCAGAGACTACATCGAACGGATCAAACACCTGAGATCCAAGTGTAATGTGGGGCTTACTCCTGATCATGCTGTCATTATGTGGTTCCTAGCGGGACTACCTAGAAGCATCAGACGAGAGCTGAAAAGACGAGAGCAATATGCCACATTACACGAAGCTATGGAAGATGCATCAATAAATGGATCATCATCAGGAGGTATCCTCACTGTACCATCTTTCCCACTGGATGTGTCTGTCTTCTCAGCATCCTCATCTTCATACATCTTAGATTCATCAAAGATAACATCACGACTGACATATATTTTGTTCTCCACTGGATCAACACATCTATAGCCCTTCGCACGATCATCATATCCTAGGAATATGCACTTGATAGCTTTTACATCAAGCTTACATCGCAAATGGTTCACCTTTGGCTTCTTCTTCATAAATGCCTCCTCAAGTGTTATCTTTGGTATAGCAATGGTAGGACTTCTATGTTGAAGATAGACTGCGATACTGCATGCTTCTGACCAAAAATCTTTTGGTAGATCTGGGACTTTCCACAATCGTACGATTCTTGCGCTCAGCTACACCATTGAGTTTAGGAGTATGATCTTGCATAAATTATCTTTTGATCCCACATTGATCACAAAGATCATTGAAGTCAGTAGACTTGTACTCACCTCCACTATCTGATCTTAGAACTTTGATCTTCCTACCTGTTTGATTTTGACCAATGCCTTGAAGCTCTTGAAAGTGGCAAATGCATCCGATTTCTTCTTCAAGAAGTAAATCCACGTCTTGTGTGACATATCATCAATGAAGGTCATGAAATAGAAGGCTTTACCTAATGACATAGTCCTCATAGGCCCACATAGATATGTGTGGATCAAATCCAAGATGTTCTTTGCCCTTGCAACACCACCTTTATTGAACTTCTCTCGATGCTGCTTCCCATACACACATGACTCGCACATCGTCTTCAAGTGGTCTTCCACCCCCCTCACCATTTCCAATTTCCTCATCAAGATAAGGCTTCCTATGTTCAAATGACCAAGCCTTTTATGCCGCAGTTTAGTTTGCGATGGAATGGACGAGATAAGTCCATGTTGTCCCTTTATTGTAGCATTCAACCTGTAAAATCTAGTGTTGGGCTCCCTTATACCATCCGCAATGACTTTGAACTTTTGGTTCACATCCCTCACAAAGCAACAATCATGGGCAAATTCTACTTTCAACTTTTGATCAATAATGACACCAATAGAAAGTAGATTTTTCTTCAAACCTGGTTCATAAAGTACCTCCTTGATCATCCTACTTTTGCCATCAGATAGTTGGATGAAAACGGTGCCTATCCCCTTGATCTTGCACACATCACCATTTGCTTTTGAAATAGATGTTCCATTATTCAACCCTCTCAAGTGCTAAACCAATCTTGTTACCTGTCATGTGTCTTGTGGCTCCTGAGCCAATGTACCACGCTTGATCATCTTGATTAGATGACAATGCTGATATGAAGATGCTAGAGTCTTCAATCTCACCTTCATCGACAAGGTTACCTGCTTTCTTTGGTTTCCCCTTGCTTGATTCCACCAAGAATTTCCAACATTCGCTCTTCCAATGGCCCTTTTTGCTGCAATGGAAGCATTTGCCCTTCTTCTTGGTCTTGCTGGATGATCCCTCATCCTCCTGAGTCTTGGCGAATTGTTGCTTAGACTTCTTCTTGCCCTTGTCTTTGCCTTGTTTTTGGCATGTCGCAAGTGCTTGATCGTCAGTATTTTGACGTCTAGCTTTCACCATTTCTCGTTGTTGCTCCTCTTGCATCAAGATTCCTATGAGCTCGTCAAAGGTTGGCAATCTTTCTCTTGATGCTATTTCGCTCACAAACATCTGATAAGGTTTTGCAATGCTGCATAATGCATTGTGCACCAGCTCAACATCACGTATGCGCTCACCAATAGAATGTAGTTCATCCCTCATTGTCTTGATTCTGGTCATGTATGTCTGAATGTGCTCTCCTTGTTCCATTTAGGCACTATTCAGTTTTGACTTCAAAAACATAATCCTTGACGGATTTGATGTCTCAAACTGCTCCTTTAGCACATTCCATGCCTGTCTAGGTGTAATGGCATCACTTATGTGGGTAATGATGTGGTCTTTGATTGACAAGTTGATGAAGATCAAAGCTCTCCTCGCCTTCCTGTCGAACACTTTAATGTCCACTTCATTTTGGCGGCCTTCTCTCATCACCTATGATGACATCCCACAGTCCCTTCTCTATCAGTATGTTTTTCATTTTGAATTTCCACACTGCATAGTTGGGAATCCCGTCCAATTTGCTATTTTGTTCAAAATGGACTCTCCCATGTTTGCCATTCCAAAACTGCCTAAAACTGCAACCGTAGGCTAAAAGACGTGTTCTGAGTACAATGGCGACGTCAGTAGCTTACTTTAATGGCATGCTAAAATTTCACACTAGGGCGTCCCGTCGCTTAGGTGGTGTTTCAACTCGCTTTTTGAATGTGAAATGCTTCTCACCTCACATTCTTGACTACCCGCTCCTTGAAAGGGACAAAAGAGATTTGACATCCACTGAGCGCTTTCTCTGCTGCAATCAAAATGGATAAAGGACCTCAAAATATGGACTTTTCTTGTTTTGGAACAGTTTCTACTTCTTGAAATAACTTCAAACTTCAAGAACTTTAGGACCCATCCTCCTTCACGAGTTCTTTTAGCTATCGAGGGCTTCTCCATGAGCTTGTAGATCGGTCCAGCTCCTCCAGCTCCTTCTCTTCACGGTTGGTCGTGGCCTTCTAACACAAGCTCGATCTCACCAGGATGCCTTATTGTGACCATTCACAATGCTAAAAACAGATTTCTCTGGAAAGAGAACTGTGATTTTGTAGTGCAAAACCTAAGCCAGAGTTCTTGTACTTTCTTCTCACCTAGCAGCCTCTGTGCAGCTCTTTAGCAGACCAAACCACTTGCTCTGAGGTCGGCCTATAGCTTGGAATTTGATGCTTCACCCCGTTCTCAAAACGGTGTCTGTTTGGATGCATACCACTCCGAAACCCCAAGCAGCTACTCTACAAAATTTTTAAAATTCTGTTTCTCCGCATTTTAGATTCAACTGACAAGACCTGTCTCTGAATCCTCTCACAACTTCAAGCTTGGCAAGCCTCTGTATGCTAGAAGTTGTGCACCAGTGCTTTACTTTCCGCCTTCAACCCGCCGTAAACCCCGAACTCTCAGAAGATTTCTCTTCTCCTGAAGCTCTCTTCAACGACGACGTTGTATTGTGTACACTCCCTATACGGCTTTGATACCAACTTAGAATTTGCTTCAAACAGGAACACAGATCATGCTACACAGTAACATAGACAGAAAATACTCTCCACAACAAGCTCACATAGCAACTATATTTCTCAAAACAAAAATACATTGTACATATAGTTCTTCACTAAGGCAATCCATGCATGACCCACTGATAGGACCCACAGTACAGTAACACAGTAGTTCTACTCTAATTCTAACGTTGCATTCACAAGAGGAAGAGGAGAAAGAACTCCAAGTTCTCTCAATTGCAAATGAGCCAAAAGATTTTCAAAACTGATGTCTATTGATGCGAAAAAAGTGGAACGCAAATTGCAAATATCAATCAGGCTCTGCAACGAAACGAAACGAAACGAAGCGAAACTGGACGAAATGAAGCGAAACGAAACAAAACTTGAACGAGCTCTGATATTGACATTGCTGAAGTGAAATCAAATTAATCGTGAATGAAAAACAATTCAGATGGATTTCAGATATGATTGCTGGTCACTGCTGGCTATATCATTCCTACAACCCTCCAGAATGTAGACAAACATTGCTGATCTACGTTTCAGATTAATACAACATTCAACAAAAATTGAACCAGCGTGCAGAATTGATAAAATGAGTGAATGAGATACACAAGCGATGACAGACAATAATTCATTCAAGATCAGACAAAATTAAGAGAGATATGTGCGTAATAGATACAATATCATCTATTGATGCTCTTGATTTCGAGCGCTATATGACAGACCCACACAACGCATTGGCATGAGAGAAGCGGTGTTCTCCCACGCTTACTAGTGGACTTCCTAGATCTCTGTGGATCCTGCTTACAAAGCTTGTCTCACTCGCAGGCGGATTTCTATTCTGTAGTCTGTGTATTTCTATCTGCTACTGTATGTATCTTATACATTCAGAGTAGCACACCATATTGGATAGACTAAACAATCTATATCTAATCACGGATTACAATAGAGGTGGGTTAGGCACGTCCTAACACTCTTCCGCTATTGAACTTTATATTGATCAAAATGACTTTCATAACATTTCAAGTGGTCTCCATATGAGTCATGTTGCTCATATTGATATGATTCATTATCATTGTGCTCCTCATATTGATCTTCATAGTCACGATATGATTGATCCTCATATTCGGATGAGTATCATATCCATGGCCAGAATTAGAATCAAAACATTAGCTCACAAGAAGATTGACTATGTTATGCTACCAGGTTTTTATGCATAACATATCACAATGGATTTCTAGTATCAAGTGGAGTTTGATGTAATAAAGAATAGCATGATAATTGAATATGTTCATCAACACGGTGCTCATCAAAATCAACAATAATAAGTGTAGTATGGACACTGAAATAATATTCACCAACACCAAGTTCAATATTGAGCATAGGGATCAACTTAGAAAAGGTTATTTCACTCTTTGAGAAGTCATGAAGAGGAGCAATATGTCCAAAAGTACTACTTAAGATGGAGATATGATTCAAGGTACTCAAAATGAGAATATGTTTGATCTCAACACCAACAACAATGTGAGGATAATGATGATAAATTAGCAAGTTCTCTTTTTGAGATACACGACTAGACTAGAGAATGAGGCATTATATCTTCACCATGGGTTGACAAACACCCATTATTGTACATAATGTGTGTCATGAAAATCTAAAAAAAATTTACAAACAATATTTTCAGGATTCGTCAATGAATCTCCCATCAGTGGGAGTTACATATGAATCTCCCATTAGTGAGAAATACATACTTTTAAAATTTCATTCATGAGGCCTATGTATTTTCAAGATTATATACATGAGAGTTATGTATTTCAAGCTTCCATCCATGAGAACTTTGTAGTATGAGTGCTGAAAATTACAGCCAATCAAATTTGTAGAAAAAAAAATGAGGTTATGTAATGTGCCTTAAGTAGGGGTGGTTCCCAAACTCAATATGGACATAGACACACATTATGGTTTTGAACCATACTTAGGGTGGTTTCAGACTACATTGTTTGGCAAGTCTCAAATTTAAACTGGAGCTATCCCATTGGTCCAAGGAGGAAAAATAGTTCTTCCTCCTTTTTAGACTTATGCTGAGTTGCCACCATGTGATAGAGGAGGTGGCATGGTACCCTTGCCATGTAAGGGCAACTCAAGCACATTTTTTTGGACATGAGGACATTGAGTTGCTAGGGGCAACCGAAGAAAAATGGACCAATATTATGGCAAGATTCAAACTAGCCAATAAAATTGCGGCCCTTCACTAGCACTTGTCAACCAAGATTAAAAGAGGGGTGGGTGGTCCATTGCCCGTCAACTCACTTGCCAAAGCTTAAAAAATGGACGTTAAGTGAAAAGGCCAGTCAAAGGGATTTGCCATTGATATGAAATCACCCTTAAGTTGTATTATTGCAAGTACTTCTTTCTGGGGCATATACGGCATAGACCTTCATGTTATGTAGTGTGCTTGGAAGAGCATCTCTCTCTTAGGCTTAAATGCTCTTTCTTTGTGTAGCCCCTCACCTTACCTTATGCTTTCAACCAGAGAGAAAGAGCTGATCTTGGCGTTTTTTAAAACCCTCTAGCCCGTTCACCAACCCGTGCATGACCCGGTGAGGGGCTTGGCCTTGATGGAATGTAAGGTTTGATTCCTTGTCTACACTTGCCTCACTCAAAGCCTTGCCTTGGAGAAAACGATTATTCGCAATTGCTAACGTGAATGGCAGCTGCACAGTTGCCACTGCACTTGATTGATTTTACTCCTCGCAAAGCTTATCGTCGCATTGCCTCCTCAAAACAAATACGATGCAGAATAGTTCGCATCATCAGCTATGTCCTAAGGCAAGGCTTTTCTCGGTGCATGATCAAACCTTTCTGTTCTTCTGACTTTGTTGCCATTCCCTGGAGCTATGGCGGTAAGCACAGGCTTCAGGCTCTCTCTGAAGGTCCCAAGAAGGAAGCCCACTCACAAACAAATGAATGCGAAAATAGTTCTACAAAAGATGACAGCAAAATTGAAAAAAAGGACAATTCTGATCTAAATGATGCTCCAAATTTAGCTGATGAAGCTGCTGGCTCAAACACTGATTTTCAGAAAAATGGCGGGTTGCTGGAATGGATAAACTGGAAGGATGCAAAGACTATTCTGGCCGCAGTTGCTATTTCTGTGTTCTTCAGAACTTACATTGCAGAGCCTAGCTATATTCCGTCCTTGTCCATGTATCCCACCTTCGAGGTCGGAGATCTTATAATTGTAGACAAGGTAAGACTACTTTGCTAAGTTATAGTGCGAACCACTGAGTGCTTTGTTTTATTTATCAGCTAATAGATTGTGTTCTGAGTTAGCGAATCATCTGTGCGCCTTTACATCAAGCAAAGATTTGCATTCTTCAGGAATTTAGGGGGAGAACATTGTGATTGCCCTTACTGGATTCTGCTTGTTTTTTTCTTTCATTTCCAAAGACGCCGTTAAGAAATGTATGGGCTGATTATGAGTAAAGAAAGAGACAAGACCTGCCTTTTTAAATTTTGGAAGAAAATTACAACCATAATGAAACTCTCAAAGCGTATTAGAGTCCATAAAAAGTCAAAATAGAGCTGGAAAATCAGTTTTCTCTATTTTGTGAAGGAATTGGTGGAACCTCCCTGAGCACAATGTCACCCAAATGAGGTTATATTTGTTTACACAACTTTCAGCACAAAACGTTGTCTAATTTGCCACATCAGCATAAAAATAGGTCACGTTGGGGAAGGTTCCAGTCCTTGGCCATGCCACCGACAGAAGGGGCTTCCTCTTCGAGCATTAAGGGGTCTCCGCACCTCTGAAAGCCCCTAACCTTAGCGGAATGGCCTTGGAGCGCATTTCATCTCCACAAAAGAAGAAAAAACGCACAGCCCTTGCCAACCTGTGAATCAAAAGATGTCTTATCTCCAAAAAGTGAGTCCTATAGGAATCTAGTTTGACCCCCACCCCCAAAAGGTTAACCAAATGTTTTTAACGTACTACCAATATGAGTGAGGTCCTTGCTCAAGGAGCTCTCTAGATGATGTTACATCTAACCACGGATATTTGCCAGTCAAGTATCTATATCTCCAAAATGCAATGAACTTTTTGTATATATATGATCAACTTGGAAATAACCTCAAACTATATGGGAGGCACATTAAACTCAGCCGCAATAATTTGGTACATAATGGAGGGTTTGCCATGTATCATCCATGACATGGAAACTTGCATAGGTGTAAAGCTAGCCCAAGCAAATACTATAAGTTTAGTACACCAAGCCTTTGTGGCGTGCAAAGGCATGGGAGTAACCAAAGTGTCAACAAGATGACATTGACTCTTTCTTATGTGGTTCATCCTTGAGTGTTTGTTTATACTTACCCTAGCGACCATATGGGGCGTTGGAAGAGGACTTGGACATCTCATGTAGTCTTGCATGGGAAGTAGAGTTGCATGGGTACTAGAGAGAGAGAGAGAGAGAGAGAGAGAGAGAGAGAGAGAGAGAGAGAGAGAGAGAGAGTGTTGTAGAGGCTTGAAAGCCTTGTAATTGCTCCTCATTTTGGGATTTCTTGGTTAGGAGATTGATTGCTAGCTCTTTCTTGGTGTCTCTCCCTTGTGTAGGCTTCTCTACTGCAAAGGGGGACTAATCATTGTTGCATGACAGTCATGGAACGAGAGGATTGTCTCATGCTTGGTTCTAAATTGCTCCTTTTATAGGTTTCTCTTGTGGTGGATCTTCCAAGAAGTCACTATATCATCAAGTCTACATCCCTGTCCACCACTTTCATTGATAGTTCCCTTAAACTCATCGAATTTGGTGGCCCAATATAGTGGAAGAGAGTAGACATATCCGCATCACCCTGATAGTGTTGTTGATCATATTATGGGCCATTGTGTGATTTGAAACATGCCACTACTATTTCATATAATTTTTGACTACTAATCTAGTATCTAGTGAATGGTGAAGATCTCAAAGCTTCTAGATAAGCAAATAACGAGATACAAAATCAAATGCATGCTTGAAGTCAACAAAGCAATAGTCTGTTCACTCTTTTCTATCTCTCGCGTCCTCTATGAGTGTCTTGAGAGTAAATATGTGGTGCGTGGTGGAATGTGTGCGCTGAAACCTGCTTGCCTCACTGCTCATTGTAGTTTTAATAATAGTCTCATAAAGTTTAGCCATTACATGACCTATAGTTTCCACGAATCGCAGTTCAAACCTTGATGAAACACCATTCGAAACGAACAAATCGTTTGGAGCCAGTTCAAATTGGATTTCCATTCGAACCAGAAAAAAGGAAAAAAGAAGATGAAAGCCCGATTCGTTGTTGATTACCGGTTTTTATATTTGATCATGATTTGAATTTTGAGTATTGTAATTTGTGTTTGAAGTGCTGTCATTTTTGGTCTATTCACGAAATGGGACTATGACATTTGAGAGAGAGAGAGAGAGAGAGAGAGAGAGAGAGAGAGAGAGAGAGAGAGAGATTATGTAGTTACTAGTTATTGGTATGATGTATCTACTATCATCATTCATGTTTGTTCAATTGCATAAGTTTTTGCTTGCAGTTCAAATTGCTCAATGCTACTCGAGGTAGCCAGACCACCAGTCTTGACTTAGATTTCAATGCACAAACATGTAGACAGATCAATGCACATGTCACAAACACAGTAGTTACTAGTAGTCGTATATAAAGTGCTGTAAATAGCATTCAAAACTTGTTTTAATAAGAATAGAAGGCTTAGCACTAAAAAAAGCCAAAAAAAGTGAGAGAAAAAAAAAGATTGGCGATTGTTATAGTGGTATGAGAGCTCGGCTTTGCATCGATTAGGTGGAGATGCTTTTTACTTTTTTGCAGCTTTTTGGTAGTATCTCCTTGCTTTTTTCTTCCTGGTGGTGGAATTGACCTCCAAGTAAGTAGCTTTTTTGATTCTTGATTGCTTTCAGCCTAATGATTAGTGTTATGGACTTTTTCCATAGACATAGCTGCAAATCGTTTGATTTTTGACCGGTTTTTATGGTTTTTGACAAGTATTCACTGTTTTAGCTTAATCTATTATAGATAAATGATTTTTAGGATTTTACTTGGTATTTTTCAGTCATTATGATAGGTTCTAATGATTGCATGGTAGATATATGGTCAAAATTGGATCGGGACAGTATTTTGGTCAAAATTCGATGACTTTGGCTAGAATTGATTGTAAGAATCAATATTGAGCACAATCAAGACCTTTGGCACTTGCATGTAGGTGAATAATAGTAGGTAGGGTCTGATTGCACTTGCATGTGGATTTGATCCATTAGAACATGCCAAAAAGTCGGAAATTGGTCAAAAAACAAGGCTTTTTGATGGTTTTTTTACTTTTTTGGAAGATTTACTCAATATTTTTGCACGAAACTTTGCATCCATGTTCTTAGAGGTGTAATGAAGCTATCCAGAGGCTATGAACCAGTTTGGTAGGCAATGGTCATTGTTAGGGGTCTCAAAACTTCAAAAATTAATGTATTTTTTATGGTTTTTGGGCATGAATAACTCTCTATACTGAACCTGAAACCTCTGAACCTTTATACAGTCTGATTCAAGCCCTCATGCACCCAATTTGGTGGTGGGAGGCTTAGGCACCGGTATAAAAATTGGGCTGCAATACACTTGAGTGTTGGGGCAAAGTTTTGGTCCAACAGTGATTGCATAACAATTCTTGAACATTTGTTGATATCTCAGTATCATCCTATTGCAATTTCATTCTAATCTGTCATCCAACAATCATAGAAAAGTTTGATGGAGATAAATTCCTATGAGTGTCAAAAACATTTATCCCCTTATTCTGCACTGTGTCCTTTATGAAAGTGCTCAGTCTTAATGTGGGTGTTAGAATGCACTTTCGTACCATCAAGAGTAGGTACTTCGCTTGTCCTTGATACCATTTGTCGTAGCATCTGTTATTAGCTTCAAATTCTGGTTCTCACGGTCAAGTATCATAAGACTTAACGCTTTTTTATTTCACATGAATGTGAAACCTTTCCTTGCATTACCTTCATATTGTACCTTACCTTGAAACTTTTAAACTCATGCTGCTTTGCATGACTTTCTAATCATTTTTCTTGCTTTATCAAATAAAACTGTTGAAATTGATTCATCTTTGAAAGTGGAATTCAGCTCTAAAAGACCGTGTGCCCATTGTTGTACCTATCTGCATTTGTAGCTGGTTGACTTCATGTTTCTGCTATCTGTTGATAGCTACTATTTCTGGTTCACAGTGGCACATTAAATGAATTTTTTTTCTTCTCACTCAGTTTCACAAATGCTGGCAGGCATCTTACTATTTCAGGGATCCCAGTGTGAATGAGATTGTTGCATTTAAACCGCCTGAATTTTTTGAGGTGCTTCCTCCTACTACTTGCAATGAACAATAATCTTTGATCACTTAATGCAGATGGAATATTTTTAAAGCGCCATACGGATTGTTTAGGATAAACATATCTGAGGGCTGGTAGTTGTTCTGTGCATGGGCATGATGTGTTCCTTATTTTGGTCGTATTGTTAAGATTAAGTAGTCAATTGCTTCTATTGATCCATAATTGGGGCATTACAGGGAAATGGTTTCAGTGCTGGAGATGTTTTCATCAAAAGAGTAATTGCCAAAGGTGGTGATATTGTGGAGGTAGAGTTCAGTTCACTGCTAGAGTAAGCTTTCCTGTACATTTTAGTCTGAGCAGCCTGTCCCATTCTGAAAAAACTATTGATGCTGGCTATGGTGCACGCTTCACATGCAATGAAATTGTTTGACAATGAGCCTGTTCAAGGCCTCACAACAAATACTCAGTTGCTTGGAATGTAGGAGCCCATGTGCGACTTTCTGGTTTATAACAAGATCTTAATGGTCTGTGCTATGCATGATGAAGTTGATGGTGTAAGACTTTGTGGTCCATCGGGTTCAAGAATGGACGTCTTCGTTGTTATGTTAAGTATTATCCTAGACATAACATTGATATATCTTAATAGTTTATGTCATTGGTAAACTGGAAACACCTGTATCTGTACAGATAAGTATTAGAATGTGATAGTAAGTCATGAATACCTTTTCATTATAGTGTATTGGGAATACAAATGGTGTCAGAATGACCAAAGTGCAAGGATAACTCACAAAGCTGATATTATTTACTAAGCTCCAAGAGGATGTTCTCAAGAAAAAGTGATCTGGTTTATTCTATTTCAAATTTCATGTAGGTGATTTTCCTGACACATCCTTCCAAGTTCCATGCAGCAGTGATAAGTTCTGTTAAATCCATTGTATGCATGTTGCTCGAAGGAGGGATAAGTTCTAGATTAAACACAAGTATTAGAGTTCCAGGTAGATCAGCATCCTCAGCTAGGGAGGTGCAGCCTGCAATCCTAGCCGCTTTGGCAGATAACTTAGTGTTTGTAGGATACTGCAAAACTCAATTTTCTTTTGGGGGCTAAGGGCTCCTTGTCTGCATTGAGATGGATAGTTTGTTGTGTGAGTTATTACTTATGCAGGTGCACGAAGGCAAACTCATCATAAATGGAGCTGCCAAGAGAGAGGAATTCATTATTGAACCAGCTTCATACAATATGAGCGAAGTTGTGCGTACTTTCTCTCTCTTATTCTCAGATTTTTTTGGAATAGGTAACACCACAATAGTTCTACTTTTGATGTTTATCAAGTTAGAATGGGGTGTTATCTAGGTGTGATTTGTTCCTTATTGTTGCAGTATGTACCTGATGGCTATTTGTTTGTAATGGGTGACAACCGGAACAATAGTTATGACTCACACATATGGTAAGTGTGTCCTATCTATACTTGTAAGTTATATAAGTATTGAGGCTCTAGATCGTACTTCGATACACTTTTGTGCCCTATCTTCAATTTCTTTCTTGTTGTCCCACCACTCTTAATGTTTAATTTTCATCAATAATCAGAAAAACATAGACTTGCTCCACATAACATTATGATCTAAAAAAGAATGAACATCTTGTCTCATTGATACCGATAGCGTTGTGATTGTAACACATGACACTTTTGGAATGGAATAAACAATAAGAAGCATCGATCCAAATCCGTTTGACATTCTATCTAGTGTAAAGAACGATACATGGTCGACCATACATGCTCATAGATAACTTAATTATCTTGTATGCAGACATTGACACTCACTTTAGGTGAAGAACGTGTTTTTCGTATGAGCTGCATGATTCTTACAATTATATATTGTGGTATGGAAACCTTAATGCATTATAATAGAAAATTGGATTAGTTTTTCTAATTAGAAGCCTTATTCACTTGGATGTGCCCTTTTTCCACATTTCTATGTGATAATCACCTATTCAACGTATGAATAAGCATGTCTTGTGTGCTTGTTACTAAAGCAGTTCAATATACCTTTCTTCTTGGAAATTCATCTTGTAATTGATGTATTTGTGCCAATAATCCTCATTGACATCTACAAATGATTACTCGTATTGCTGCTTTTGGCTAGGGGACCCCTACAAAGGAAAAATGTGGTGGGAAGGGCTATGATTCGATATTGGCCACCTAACCGTGTGACTTGCATCTCTTGAGGTTTTGAATTGTGCTAGCATCACCAAGTTTTTGAGTAGAAGTTGCAAAATGGTTGCTCATATTGGTGCTTTGGCTATGGGATCCCTACAAAGGAAAAATGTACTGGGAAGGGCTATTGTTTGATATTGTCCACCTAATTGTGTGGCTTGCATCTCTTGAGGTTTTGAATTGTGCTAACATTATCAGTTTGAGTAGAAAGAATTGCCATGTACGCTAGTGATTAAAGCATTGTTTTTAGACAAAGCATGACATAGACTTGGTTTCTATTCATTCAATTTTGGAAGGAGAATTGACAGGGATTGAAGTACCGCTATTTACTAACATGAGTGCAATTTTAGTGTTTGATAGCTTGTTTCTAGTGTTTGAAAGATGATGATGTCACCAAAAAGTATTCTCTTTTGCGCTACAATAAAGAGCTTGTAAGAATCCTAGCTTATAATATGTAAGTTTGGATGACACAATGAGTGTATTTTATAGAGTTTGCAAAATGGGGAAGCCTAGTTTTTGATTGGTATCTAACATCAAATAGTATCATTCATCAACAAGTAGAGGGATGACAAAATTTTGAGGATTTAGTTTTGTAACAAACTATGTCTAGTTTTGTACTAATCAAGTATTCCCATTATTTATATGGCCTTAATATGAGAAATTTTTGTATTTTTTGGATGGCTTATAAATTTATCTATCATTGATTGTACATTAGACATTTTGTGAGTAGATAGTTGTGCAAGTTTTGTGAATTTTGTTGCGAGGACAATAACAAAATAGCACATGGCTTGATAATAGTTTTACACTTCTAATGTGTGCTAACATGAAGACTGACCATCTGTGCTGAAGTACCATGCCTTGACTTGTATTATTGTCCAATGTAAGATGTATTTATAACCTTTCCAATCTCATGCGCTAGGATTATTCACAAAGCTTATTGTTAAATTCCAAAATAAGACAACACACATGCTCCCACTTTTGCGAATATGCTAGTACCGTATGCTGCATTTTGTATCAACTTCAAATACATCAGTTTGAAGTTTAACATGTGAGTTGAATTTGTCAAAGTTACTTTGTATCTGGATCAGTTACTTTGTATCTGGATCTATGTATGTCTCATCATCTATAAACAAACGTATTCTTCTAGTAGCTACATATTGCATTGGTAAGGGTCATATTGCTTATTGCTTTTTGCCGTCAGTTTGGCCTCTTTTATAATATAACATGGTAGATCACTATGCATACATCAGGCAATCGAATGGTCAAAAGCGATTTCAAAATGTAAAGGTTATGACATTGTATATTTGTTGCAATCAAGCGTATCTTTGGAAGCAAACTTTTAGACATTATGGCATCTATGTCATGTTGGTTGTCTTGATTTATCATAGTTACAAATTGAACAATCAATGCATTTTTTTTGTGTATCAAAATCAATCTAGTGCATCCCACATTTACTTGTTCCTCCTTTTATTGTTTGCCAATACCACCTTGGTAGGCTCTTAGGTGTTGATGTATCTTGTGGAAGTTTTGTATCTTGCTTTTTCATAGCCTCCATTGTCTCATCCTCATGGTCATACATGAGATTATGCTCTTGCACATGACTATCATCCTAAGGTCCTCTAAAAGTCGAACTTGGGTCCTCTCAAGAGTGGAATCAGTCATTGGAATGAACTTACTTGCACCTTGACCTTGATAGCAAATACACCACCACTTCACCTTTTGGGCTAAATGCAAATAATAAAAATACTATGGAATGTTTGCTTTTATCAAGGCTCCCCTGAATTGTCTTATTAGTAGAATCATGCATAGACTACTAGAAATATGAGAGATAGTGAGTCCATAAGTCACTATCAATGTTGAGTAAAGCAATATCCATAAGTGCTACATGTCTTGTGAATAAGGTAGGGATTCAATCCTTTCTCGACAAATTATACACATCTAAGATATGCATGCCAACAAGATATTTTGAATGCCATACCAACAAACAAATCGTATCAAATGCAAGGTACCAAAACTTAAATCAAAATCTTACATTCAAGCAATCAATGCTCTCAATGCCTCATCTTGCAATGAAAAGGTGATGACGACTTATATGAATCTATGAATATAATTTGTGTGTAGCTGGAACTTATCCATCTTGCTTATTTTCCATCATTAAGTAGATGTCGAGTGTCTTCTTTTCCATATGCATAGTACATAGGATAGACATTTCTTCTCTATAAATTCTTTTCCATATGCATAGTACATAGGATAGACATTTCGTCTCTATAACTGACTAAAAGGCTCCCTACAATATTTCTATAAAAGACAATATTCCAGATTAGACTCCAATCATGTCAACTTTTGCAAACAGATAGTTCTCTCTTCTCCTCTATATAGGTGATTTTTGTGTTGGAGTTTCAATATTTGAGGACTTGTGTTAACTTTTTCCTTATCTTTTTTCATTCCAAAACTTGTATTTGTTTTTTAGAACCTGTGTAAGTAGCAGGCTTAGCTACCATTTGGAGAGCCACAAGTCTTCCTTTCTTGTGTTGTTTATCTGGCATTTTTTTTCTATCATAGGACATATGCCTTCTCTAAAATTAATCCACCAAGACCAATACTTCCTATTTACACTCGTTTCCCTCTCTTCTCACCTTCCACTTTCTTTATCTCTAATGAATATTTGATTTCACATATTCACATCTAACAACATATCATCAATGACATTTATGCATTCCATTGGAAGAAAAAATTGCACATAATTGTATAATCAAACACTTGAAATGAAAAAAGGTCTTTTGAGAGCCATGATTATTACAATTAGAGTTGGTGAGTGCATGTCACTAACTAATAGTCGATGTCGGTTGAGACAACATAACACTATATTGATTCCTTCATATTTTTGCAGACTGTTAGAAAACAAGTGTATTTCTAGAGAGTGCATGATTGCACAAGTATTTACATACAACAAATGAATGGATCTAGATTAGCTATGAGATAAGAGATGGAGAAGATAGAAATCCAACAGCCCACCCCCACCCCCACCCCCTAATCTGGATCCTTGAATGCCTTGACTTTAAGATTTAAGATAGCTCATAAATTCTAGTGTGCTTTTTGATTTAATCCTTTTGTAAAAGTGTCAGTTGCCATGTACTAAATTATGCAAAATTTCATATTTACCTTTTTGTTGAGTATTATGCTCCTAATGTAGTGGTACTTAATCTCGATGTGCTTGGTCCTAGAGGAAATTAGGATTTATTGATAATGCAATAGCACTATGATTGTCGCATTGAATAATTGTTGGAGCAGTTTGTTTGAGACCAATGTCAGACAATAGATTTTTCAACCAAATTGCCTCTATAGTAGTTTGAGAGGCTGCAATGTATTCCGATTCATGACATTGCAATGGAGGTTTGCTTTTGACTATTCCAAGATATTGGACCATTATTGAACAAGAAGACAAATCTAGAAGATGATCTTCTGGTGTCACATCACCTACCCAATTTGCACTTATAAATCCATGAAGTGTATGGATATCGGATGGATCAACATCTCCATAGCAAATGCATAGGTCAATGGTAGCTCATACATATCTGATTACTCTTAAAAGAGCTGTGGATCATGCCAGGATTAGCTATGTATTGGCTTAAGGAGCTGATGGCATATGCGAGATCATGTCTGGTACTCAGAATTCTAAAAAATCGCTCCATCCTTGCACACCTATGAGTTCTTGGCCTTCCCTATTCCTAACCATGCAGGTTGATCTCTAAAACGCAAAACTCCACCTACACAAGACTTGCAATACAAGAACACTTTGAAGCAAGCATCCACACTTCTCTCGTCCAACCTCCACCATCACCCTCACAAAACACCTCCATCAGACCTACAACACAACACACCTTCCTTCATCCATCTCTGCCAGAACTCCACACAGTCTCCTTCCTCCCTGCAGTCACCAAACGATCCTTACCTCCGAATTTTCTTTCTCCACTCACACGAGCCTTCTCCTCTTCTCTCTCCATCTCAGCCGAGTTGTTCGTTAACATCTCAGCCGAGTCCGTCGCCACCATCTCAACCGAACACACTTCTTCAAATCTCGATCGAAGCCACTTATTCAAATCTCGACCGAATGCCCTCCTTCAAATCTCGACCGAATGCAGTGTTTCAAATTTCGACCAAACCCCCTCCTTCAAATCTCAACTGAACGCCCTCCTTCAAATCTCGACTGAAGGCACTTCTTCAAATCTCGACTGAAGCCACTTCTTCAAATCTCGACCGAACGCCCTCCTTCAAATCTCAACAGAAGCCACTCCTTCAAATCTCGACCAAATCTGGGACTGAAATCTCGACTGAGTTTGGGACTGAAATCTGGACCGAGTCCCTCTGTCACCATCTCGACCGAACCCCTCCATCACCACCTCGACCGAATCCCTCTCTCACAATCTCGACCGAGTATTTTCAAGACCATCTCAACCAAGTATTCTGAAGATGATCTCGACCGAATTACTTCAACAACATCTTGACCGGGGCGGATACACACCCACACATAATTTTCGATCGAGATCTCTGATTGCCATTTTGACCAAACCATCATTTCGACCGAGCCTTAGAGCTCAAAAAAAGAAAAAAAAAAGAAAAAAGAAAATCCTAAAAAATCAAAAAACACACAAACACCAGAAACCCATACAAAATACAAAAATACACGACAGTACACAATGGACTACCATACTGATCTTGATATCCTAGAAGATTATCCACACGAAATGATGTCTCCTACAGTTGAACAAATCCGACATCATAGATTCTCTCGAATTAAATCACATGTTCACGAGCCGTCCACAATTTCATTTGAGAGCCAAGAACATGATAGAGCCGAATCTTCATGTGCATGAGCCCATTTTTATGGTACTGAACCCTCGTAGGCCAAAACACACCTTAATGGCTCTTTTGCTACTCACGAAGTTCATATTGAAAAGAGAACCCCGAAATTAGATCTACCCAAGTTTGACGGTAATTCGGACCCTCAAAGATTCTTGCAAATATTTGAGAATGCATGTGACGTTTACGGCGAAACATCCAACGATGCTAAGGTCCAATTGTTCTCCATGACCATGATCGCAAACACTCGTGATTGATTTTTTAACCTTGATCATGATGGTAAGACTGATTGGTCTGATCTGAAGGAATCCTTTTATCAAACATTTCAAGCCCTTTTGTCTGATAAAGAGTCCTTTTGTCAACTTGAGTAATATCAAGATGGCAAAAGATGATCGCATACGAGGCTATATTGAGCGTTTCAAGCGCTTAAAGAGTCAAGTACAAGACCAGCCCACCGAACAAATGCTCATCATTTGGGTCGGACTTCCAAGATGGATTAGACGGGAGCTCAAATCTACTAATGAATATACGATCCTCAAGTTAGTTATGGCTGATGCCATCCGGGAGGAAGATGAAGGATCAGATGTTGACGAATCTAAGGAAAGGAAAGCACCTCGTGCCCATGTCCGTGAGTTGAAGCCGATCGAGGATACCGGAGATCAGCTTTGGAAATCACAACTGGAGTTGCTTAATCAGCAACATCAACTATAGATGGAGAAACTCACCAATGAGTTTCAAACTACTCTAAAGTCCATCCAACGCAGTATGCCTCGTCAACCACACACTACCCAAGTACCTTCTTATAGACAAAAATCCATATGGTGCCCACACTACCAGACTACACATCCTGCTGATGCTTGCCCTTCATATCAGCATATCCAAGAACATGCCATCCAATGATATGAAGAACAACAGTCACAATCTGGACATTCCTCGCATTATCATGACTACCCACCATAAAATCTAGAACCACTAGCCATACAAGATGGCTATGCGATTCAACAAGGGCCAACAAACAACAGATGCTTCATCTGTAGTGAACTAGGCCACTTTATGGGTGATTGTCCAGTCAAAACAAAATACCATGCCACATGTCCTGATTGTGTTCCACAACACAGTTTTAAAGACTGTCCAAAGCAACCAAGTACGATCCTACCTGCCCGCCACGTCAGATACAAATCCGGATAGGATCCCAACGACAACACACCACGAGCACCATAGCACTCAACAACTACACATGTTGCTCAATCGAGAAGTTTCTTGCAAACTTCTGCATAACCACATGATTACCCAGATCACTCATGGCACATAGACGTTCTTACAAGACATGAATTGAGTACGACCTTAACAAATCGATGATCACTCTACTTGATCACAGCTTTCAAGTCATTGGATCAATATAGATGATTTCGTAGACATGCACGAAGTAGATTAATTTATAATTTAGTTGCGAAAGTGTGATAGTGCAAAATTTAGAGCATTACAATCGACACATATTATCAGTCATATGAATTAACCTACGAATAGTTCATCTGCATAACAAGAATCGATTAAAACAAAATAAATGAGCATTCAACACAACGCACACGACTTTGATTATTGGAACATAGATTATATAGTCATAGGGAGTACAAGTCTGAATGCAGACAAAGTCACATTCTTTTTGAAATAATACTATGTAATAACAGAGAGAAAGAACAAATAAAATTGCACTCTGGATCTTTGATCAAGTTATTGAGCATTTAACCGAATAACTGATAAGTTGCTGTGTATATACACATGTCTAACAAATTAAAAGAATGCTTACTCTATACTTTACAAATAGGATTAAGGCACTACGTGTTGTTAGCATTCGCCTTCGGACAATATCTGATTTCTTACCCGTAACATCGCTATGAAGTATGCCTTATTTCTAAGTTGAATGGCGGTTACTTAATATATTTGACGACTACTTTCTCTCTCTTTCTTTTTAGACCGTGGGCCACAATTTTCTTATCTTTCTTAGTTAGTTGAGTACCTTGTGTTTCTGACTCAACACTGTCCACATTTTTGGCCTGAATAATGTTCCAAATGTGACCAGAATGGGAATCTGGTTCATATTTTCCTCTCAACGAAAGATAAAGATCCATAGAAATCTGGGTGAATGACAACTCGTTCAGTTCACCGATCCGATTAAGAGGCAACTTAATTAGAGTTGTCTCTTATGTAACAGATTTTATGATTGAATTCTTGCATCAATTCAGCCCATCGAGCTTTTCTCTCCCGAAGATCATGTTGATTACAAAAATACTTAAGAGTCTAGTGATCCGCATACACTACAAACTTACTACCATACAAGTAGTGTCTCCAGGTTTTAAGTGCATGGATTATAGCAAACAATTCCTTTTCCTGCGTAGTATAATGCAACTGAGGACCCGTGAATTAATTGCTCTCAAATGCTAGTAGCCTATCCATTTGTAATAGAACCGCTCCAACTGCAACATCACTTGCGTCCGTTCTCACGACGTAAGGTAAATATGGATTTGCAATTTGTAACACAAGAGTTGAAACAATCATTGTTTTAAGTTTCTCAAAACATTGATTCAATTCCTCATTCCAAACAACAGGCGGACTAGGTTGATTCCTCTTTTTCTTTTTATTAATAAATCCTTTTGACAGATTATTAAGTGGTGCTGCTAACTTAGCATAATCCTCAATAAATCTTGTGTAAAACCTAAAAATGACTATACTTGCCTCACAGTTCCCGGAATTGGCCACTCAATCGCAATCTTGATTTTATCCTCGTCAATCTTGATCCCAATTATGACCGAGATAAAGCAACTCTTGCTTAAAGAATTCACTCTTGGACTCTTTAGCGTGGAGTAACTCCCGACAAAGTTTCATCAAGACGATTTTTAAGTGTTCTACGTGTTCCACCAAGGATTTACTATAAACGAGAATGTCATCTAAGAATACAACCACAAACTTCCAAATATGGATGAAATAGATCATTCATCATTTGTTGGAACGTTGCTGGAGCATTTGTTAATCCAAATGGCAACACTAAGAATTCATAATGACCAAATCTGGAATGAAATCCTATCTTTTGGACATCTTCCGACTTAATTCTTATTTGATGGTACCCTGTCAGGAGATCTATCTTGGTGAAATACTGTGCTCCACCCAAGCGATCTACAAGGTCATCCATCCTGGGTAATGGATATTTATTTTTGATAGTCACTTTATTAAGGCCCTTGTAATCCACACACATCAGGAAACCTCCATCTTTCTTCACTTTAAGAAGAACATGAGCGTCCCGTGGTGATTTACTAGGTTGTATATGTCCCATCCTTGGATAATTTTCTATTTGATTCGAAATCTCTGTCTCCTCTTTCTGAGAGAACCTATAAGGTTGTCTAGAGACAGGTTGACTTCTTGGAATTAACTCAATCCTGTGGTCTACTGACCTAGACGGTGGTAAACCATGAGGTAATTCAGATGGAAAAACATCCCTAAATTCATTTATGATCTGTTCTTTCATTGCTTGTTCATGATCTAAATTTACTGAGTTAAGAATTGTTGAGAATTCACAACCATTTAGATTCATTTCAAGAACATCCACAACTGGAATAGCACATATTGAAAAAACTTCATACTCAGAAATAATCCAATGTCTCCATTTTATAAACTGTAGAAATCTGATCCAACACGGATGTACAAAATTACTGCCAAAAAATGTAACTACCTTATCACCCTCCTTGAAAGTGAGAAAATGTTTCTCAAAATCAATTAACAGAGAAGGCGATTTACTAAATAACCATTCGTAACCTAAGATTAAATCATTATGAGCTAGGTCTAAAACATGAAAATTAACTAATTCTGTGTCTTTGCATCAAAACTGGGAGCTTCGGGACTTTTATGTTCCAAGTCTCCAACTCTGCTCCTGAAGCTAGATAAACTTTATATGTATGATTGTTGGCTTTAGTTTCCAAGCTGAGTTTCTGCACAAGACGAGAATTAATAAAATTATGAGTTGAACCACTGTCCAATAAAATACTCATTTCTTGATCTTTAACTGTGCCAATGAAACGGAAAAGTTCATTAGGCAAGAAAGAACTAGTCATAAAAGAACATTCACACTCACAATCAGTTAGTTTATTTTCCAAAGTCTTACCATTGCCTCTTGGGATCTCAATCATGTGAGCAGACACTTTCTTCCTTTCTGGACAAAATTTCATCATATGTCCAGGCTTCTTACAGACGAAACATAAGTTCTCTTTCTTAGTCTTTTCCCGAGACATAGATTTGTTAAATCTCTTTCTCTTCGGCTTCATGGGTTCCGATGCTACTTGATCTAATTCGTCAAAATATATTGCTTGGTCTGGACCGCGCTTCTTACCCTTCTTGGTTTTCAAAGTGGTTTGAATTTGCGCAAACTGCTTCCTGGATGCCACCACTGTGGAATCATATGCTTCATGTTGGTAGTCGGCTGCAAATCTAGGAAAAACTGCCAAAGTGCCAACTTCGCATCGAATGATGGAACGCTATTCCATAGGTCCATGAATTCCTGTATATAAGAGTCTAAACTCTTCCAACATGCAACCTGAATTTCAACTACTTCAAAGTGAATTAACTTGCTGGAAATTTCAGATCCATAACTAGTTTTGCTACACATGCTAAAACTCCAAAAAGACAACCAAAATTGATTTCTTAGTACAATTCTCCATAACCACAATGAATTTGAGAGAGATATGGATCATGCAAATTGAAATTGGGAAGATCCACCAACTTGCAACCTTGCTCCTCTTCTTGGATGAGAATACTAGTTGATCATCACCAAACTCCAATGAAAAGCGCCACCTCTCCAAACTTGTAAGCCTTGCTCTGATACCACTATAAGGGAAGCTCCTTAGATCCTGCTTACAAATCACAAACACAATGATAACACACTATGGAGAAACCACCCAACCAAGTAGAAGCATCCAATCAAACTCTAGAAGTTTCACCCCCAAGCCAAGAAACAAGAAGCATGAATGTAGAGTGAGAGCATGACAATGAATCCACAACCATAATGAGGAGTAGGGCGAGTTTGGACCCAATATATAGAGCCAAAAGCATCCTGGGCACATAGCCATGCATAGCCCTAAGTTCCCTATACATAGATTCACCTAGAATAAAGTCCTAAGCATGGACCAACTATTCATAGAATTGCTATTGATAACTCTACACATGCATACACTGTCTCATACCTTGTCTAAACTCCCTTTAGTGTGTTCTGGGCCTCACAAGGACATTAGTTACTTTCGGGTCACGTCCAGTATGATGTAGCATAACTAACAACTTGTTTCACTAGAGTAACACTGAGAATTTTAGCGAGCTCGTAGGGCGAGCCACTATTCTAAGGTTGTGGGCAGTGGAAATGGACTAGATGGCTTAACCCTTCTACCCATTCCATGATGTTATAAGACAAGGGTGGAGTTTTTCAAGGCCATTCTACATTTGTTGCATTTCGCTTCCCGATGTCTCAATTTTGTCATCATGACTAAAAAAGGCCATTCTGACCAATGACATTGCATTGTTGAGTGTGTAAGCATGCACATTTGTATATATTTTGAATGAGTTTTCTAATGAAGTTACAAAGGAAATTTTGAAACTCTTTTGAATCTTTCAATGTAATAGACCAACTAGTATAAACAAGTTGATCCAAAATAACACCGAGAAGCTTTGCCCAAAACATGTACCCTAAAGGACATCCATGTTTTTGAAAATGAAAGAAAAAAACAATTATTGCAATTAAAATGTATTGAAACCCATTTTCTTGCTAAAACTTAGCTTTGAAAAGACATCTCATTGATGGTATCATATCACCTATGACAACAAAACAAAAAATATAGTGATATTGGACTAACAAGATTTCATAGACCAAGTTCATGCATCATTCTTTGATGAAGTGTTGTTTTCTTAGATAGCACCTATCTCTATAATCAAAACTATTTTAGAGAGAGAGAGAGAATACTAGTCTAATGTCACACCTACACTCTCCCTCACTCCCACTTTCCTCTCTTTCTTTCCCTATGTCACTCCTACTCCCCCCATATGTCACACCTCTCTCTCTCTCCCTCCCAAGGAGTGCACAAGGGAGGGCACGCAGGTAGGGAGCGCGTCGGCGGGAGGGAGGGTGCGCAAAGAGAGCACTCAAGGGAGGGTGTAGGGACGGCACAAAGAAGGGGCACATGGTGGGTGAAAGGGTGGGCGCACGGAGGGCACTTATGGAGGCATGCAATGGAAGGGGAGTAGGGAGGGCTCTCCCTTTCTCTCTTTGTGTCACTCTCTCTCTCTCTCTCTCACTCTCTTTCTCTCTCTCACACACACACACACACACACACCATCAGACGCCTTCCATCGGCGGAACGCTTGGCTAAAAGGGGAATATTAACCAAAATTCATAGGCCAAGTTAATGCATCATCCCTTGCTAAGGTATTGCCTTCTTAGATAGCACCTAGAGGAGTATAACAAAGTCCATAGCCCAAGTTAATGCATCCTCATCACCTGTTGCTAAAGCATTGTCTTCTTAGATAATGCCCCAATCACTATAAATACGTACGCAGATAACGCCCCACTGATGGTGGCAGGGAGGGATCGTTTGGAAAGATTTTCATAAAAAGGTCGCCTCGATAACGTATGAACGTTGGAATGCGATTATAAAAAGGTTCCGGCCCAGTTTTCCACGTGATTTTTATAGCAGTTTTAGGAGGTTGCCACCCTTTTCCAAAGGGACCACTCTCCGCAGTTCGCTCTGGTGACGGTTCACTCTAACCTCTCCTCTAGACTCCGTCTTCTGAACGCAAATAGAGGGAGGGAGGGAGCGGGGGAGGGGGAGGGGGAGGGAGAGGGAGAGGCGGCTACACTTGCCCGTTGCGATGGGTGAAAGCCCTTTGTGCGATGGGTGAGAGCCCAACAAAGGGCTTGTCTCAATTCCAATCTGGAAGAGGAGGTGGGTTGTTGAATTCCAAAGGAATTGCTGGCAGATTGGATGTTGTGCACTGTTCAAGCTTTTGTGATTGGTTTTGAGCCATGTGTGGATGATTTAGTTGAGGACGCAGGGAAGCTGATTAGAAGCTGAATTGGGAAATTGGCATTGATATTATGTGCAAAGGATGATGGATATGAAGATGAATTTTGCTGCTTGTTCAACCACAAGGGCACTGATCGCCACCTTAGCGGGAATTGGCCTGTTTTTGGTGGTTTTCCAGCTGCTGAATTCGTTCTGTCCTTGCTCGTCCAAGATTCTTCCCATATTGCAGCAGAGCATCACTGGTCGTATCCATGATGCAGCACCATCACCAGGCTCACAGAAGGTAGATAAAGAAGCAGATAGCCCTGTCCCAGTTGCAGACGAATTTGCTTGGGAGCAAAGCATCCCATCAGAAAGCCAGTATTCAAATTTCAGCGAAGCAGATGGATCGGATACATCACCACCCAATGTTTCTAATTCATCAACGGAAGAAGATCATGAAGCGCGCGATGGAAGACAGATGCAGCCTTATGGAGTAGCGGCTCACCTGTTTGTGCATCTGGGGAGCTACAGAGGAGGCGCTCGCGCCTTTGCTACTGTGGGCTTAGCTTCCAAGCCCTTGCATGTCTTCGGCAGGCCAGGCTTTGACTGCGAGTGGATCCCCACAGGAAATCTTTCCAACGCTTCTCTGATGGCAAAAGGATCAAGGATGCTACCTGATTGGGGATTTGGCCGAGTCTACACAGTTGTTGTAGTGATTTGCACATTTGATAGAGATGTAGGAACTGATTCTGAAGGAGGAGAGCTGGTACTGCATGCTTATGATGGCAGTGATTTTACTCAGGCTGCTCGCATAGCAGCTCTCAAGGAGGTTCCAGGAGAATACAACTCCAGTCTTTTCCATCCTCCATATCCATACAAATATTTATATTGTGGATCTCCACTATATGGAAACATCAATCCCAATAGAATGCGAGAGTGGATGGCTTACCACGCATGGCTATTCGGACCCAGCTCTTATTTCGTGCTATATGATGCAGGAGGAGTGGATTCTGACCTAATGAAGGTTTTAAATCCATGGATCGAACTGGGTCGTGTGAAGATTGAGAATGTGCGGGAGCAGAAAAAATATGATGGCTATTACTACAATCAGTTTCTGTTTGTAAATGATTGCCTGCACAAATATAGATTCATGTCCAACTGGACCTTCTTTTTTGATGTAGATGAGTATATATATATTTCTCCTGGTGAGGCTATGGATTCTGTTCTTGATTCATATGGAGCTTCTCAGTTACTGATTGGGCAACGCCATATTTCAGAAAAGCTTTGTCTGCAGAATTCTGACAACATGGAAGGTGAAGATTCAAGGTATGCCATACCAATCTTGCTAGACTCTTTCATGAATCGCTCTCTTTTTTGAGGTGCGCTTAACAAGTAAATTGGTTTTTCTTCCTTCAATCCAAAAGACCGTGCACAGTTATCTTTCCTACACTTGTCTGTCTAGATGCTGTGTGACTTGGAGGAATGTGATTCAGATCTACAAGGTGATAGCCTGAGTATATATTTGATACCTTTCATGTTGAGTAGGAGATTATGATGACAATGTACAAGCAAGACCTTCCATTCTATGTCTCATCTTTGTACCGGATAACTGTCTTGAAACCCTTGTCAGCCGCTGAACTGGCGATATATTGAGCTTATCTGTTGCAGTATCTCTTATTACCTTCTGTACAGAACCGGGAATAATATTTTCAGATGCATTGTTGTTCTTTTAGATTCCAATCATGATAAGCCAATACAGTCTGACTGTCAGAGCCGTAGTTTTGACTTTTCATGATTTTTTTGTTACAGAATATGGGGATTTGAAAAGCTGGTTTTTAAAAATGTCAAAAAGCAGAGATGGAACAGAAAATATGTAGTCAATGCCAGAAAAGCGTTTTCAGCAGGTGTGCATCTCTCTAAGAATTTGGTAGGGAAAACGGTTCGACCCAATGGAAACAAAATCAGTTATTATCATTACCACGACACCATTAATTATCCGGGAGAACTTTGCAGAGAGTTTATTAAAGTGAAAGACAAGACCGTGTGGTTTGAAGGAGATCCATACAAATATGATGGAAGCATGGCAGGACTTATAGAGGATGTGAAGGAATTTGAAAGGAAATCACTGGGTTCAAACACCACAAGCTGACTTGTCTGAGTAAGGCTAACAGTGCCCGGCTATGAGTTTCAATATGATCCTTACAATCTTTCTTCCTAGGTAATTTTTTGAAAGATGAATTTGTCAAATGGCACTGTTCACCTGGCAAGTAATCATAATATAATATCAGTGGTGGAGCTGCAACATTTACAATGCTTCAAGTTGGATTCATCAAAAAAAATTTGATGCTGCAGTGCAACTAGGCTTATGTGAATCATTGGCCTTATGACATGTTGGCAATATGCGATCTCATTCAAATGAATCAATAGACGCAGTCCTTATTTTTGTCTTCTGAGCAACAGAGCCGACCTTATGAAAGCCATTCAAGATTCTTTCCAAAAGCATTAGAAAATTTATCATCAATTGCTTCGGCCTGGAAGAAATCTGCATATGAAATCTTCTGGTAAAGCCCCAGTTTTGTAGCTTGTTGGACTGTCAATCAATCACAAAGGTCAAGATTGAACCATTTCTCAAGAGAACACTTGACATTCAATGACTTTGGCAGGGCTTGCATTCTGGTCTATTATAGTTAATTTTCAAAGGACTTGAGAAGCCAAGATCTAACTCTCCTTTCATCAATGGCAGTGCGCATCTTCTCCATCAAGTCTATGCTATCCATTTGATAGACTGTTCACAACATATTATTCAACAGATCTGATGCAAATAAACACTATTTTTTTTGTATGTGTCCAGTGGACCATACGTGACTCATAAGAAGTATCTCATAACCAGCTACTTAGCTTCAAGAGCCTCCCTTGCTGTGCCAAAAGCATGCCATGCAAGTATCTTCTCCTTGTGATTTTTGAAGGGCAATTTTCTAGACAAGAATAGAATGAATGGAAGGCTGTTTTATGCAAAGTAACGGGTCTTTACCCAGAAGCAAAGCATCATCTACAAACAAAGCCAGCATATTATTTGCCTCATAGTCTAAAGCAATTGCATCTTATGAAGTTGGTTATGTGAGACTGGAAGTATGCATATAGTCCAATCTTGTGGTGTAACATTTGACAGGTAATATTTAATTGGTTTTTGTTCAATTTGGCTTTAACAAACCTAGTAAACTGAGAAATGGTACATTGGGCCAACATGTGTGAAGTGTTGACTGTACTATTGAAAGCTTTTCTCATTATAGATCATCATGCATTACCGCTGGGAAATGTACTTGAAGTCCTATCACCCAGCTCCAAATATGTATACTTGTGCATTTTAACAACAGAATATCTTACCTTAGTACTCAGCTTTGTTTTACAATTGAACCACTGGAAATCAAGCTGAACATGTCAAGCCAGGTGTTTGTGAAGCTGTGAAAAGATGCTTGAATGTACCTGGCAATAAAGTGGAATTAGGCCAGGCAAACAAGATTTTATGCTCTTGGAAGGTTTTTATTCTTGGACTGTTTGTCTGATATGTTTTGCAAAATGAAATTTGAAATGGTGCATGAATGAACCAGAAATGCAAGGTCACTTTGGCTTTTGACAAACACAATACACCATTACACATTTACCATTGTGAGATTGCTTAAACTTTTAGAGAGTAATTTTTACAAAGGAGTCTTTTTTTTGCTTGGGATTAGCAAAGAAAAGTGGGTCGCAGTTCCTGACAAAATCTGATTGTTGAAATTGGTTGTATAATTTCGAATAAGGCTAACATGAAGGACTTTGAAATTACACCACAGAGGAATTGGAGATGGGACTTTTTGTCTTTAATATTATTTGTAGATAAATTTTTAAGAACAAGAGTTTGGAGAACTAAGTGCTTGTATAATTGGTTGTATTAGTGTCTTTGTGATCATTTATTTGTAAGAACCTTCTAGACTTCTTTAGTTCATTCTTGGGGGGACTTGTTCCCCATAGTTGTCCTAGTTATGTATCATGCATCTTTGTATCTTAATGGCAATGATGTTATAAACGTTTAATTTTTGCCATGTTTTCGCAAATAACCGTTGAAAAGAGTCCAAGTGGCAAGTATGCCACCTAGCAAAAATCTAAGCAATCGGGCATAAAATATTTTTTTCATTGTGTGATTATGCATCCAAGTCCTAGTACCTTTCAAAGTTCCCTAGGGCATGATGCCCATCATGTGCCTTAGAATGCTAATTTATCTTAGTAGATAGTCTATATGGCATGTGAAAATAAGCAACCTCTCTCTTTCTTCTCGCCAAAGCTAATGCAGGCTCTGGACACTATTCTGGATAGCCTAGGCAAAGTCCTCTTCATTCAACCAGCCAGGATGTATAACCTTTCCCCTCATGTCTGGGCATGCATTCTCTCGAAGCTCTCTGGTGAGCTGCTTGAACAGCTTTGGTTGTATTGCATGGGGCGCCAATAGCTGTAGCAGATCCTTTTCAAGGGGTTGCCTGACTATTGTTATCGGTGCCGATGCTTGGGTCATGTCGTGGCTGCCTGCCCGCTTCCTGCCAAGAGGCCTACTCAGCGTCTGGTTCTCTCTTTAGCAAATGTGGATGCACCACCTGTGGCCCTGCCTATGCAAGTAAAACTCCTTGGTCCCCACATGATGCTCGTTCTAGAGAGCCCTTGCTACCTACTCCTTTTGCCTTGCCTGCCTCCCCGTTAGGCAAGCTCGTCGTTGGATCAATTTCTTGTTCGCCACCTCGTCAGCTGAATCAGCCCTCCTTGCACTCCTCGATTGTCAAAGGCTGCTTAGGTTGTGGAAGCCAGTCCCATGGATGTGTGTCTCCCTTCCACCTCAACTCGGCAAGTCTCTCTTGGTGATCTGGTTGCTGTGATTACAGTTGAGCCCATTTTGACACCTATTGTCCTTTCAATTGCTTCTGGCCTGATCCTGCCGGCTCTTTGGGCAGATTATCAGGATGCGCTCGACCTCCCACCCATGGAGGGGCTTGGCTATGCATTTGCAACCTGCTTCTAGTGTTCCTTTGTAGTCGTCCTCCTGCCTTCCCTATAGTGAATTGCACAATGCTCCTTCGGCCTCTTCTCTAGGCAGCAATGCATCGGCTTTGAAAGTCGAGAAGGACTTTGCGGATGCCTCCTCCTCTCACAACATGCTTATCTCCAGCCTTGCAGTCTAACAGCCGTATTGACCGTCAAAAGCCATTTTGGCCGTTAAATACAAGCGTCCTAAAAATTTGGCCCGTCATAGCAAACAAGCACATACAATTCAAAAACGTCATTTTGACATGCGCCTTTGTTTTTTTACTTGTATATATTCACAATAAATATATTATACACCACTTGAAACTTCATAAAAATTTCAGCACAAACTTTGACATTCATGATTCAACTTTCAGCCCTTCTAAGTTGGCGGCTCATCTTTGAAATTTGTACCCATCTCTAAACTGTCAAATGTCATTTTAGATTTGAAGGTCAAATGGTTTTTCAAACCGTCATTGAAAAAAAGCATGACAGGCAGTCTAGACCGTCAAGCTGCAAGGCTGCTCTCTATCAAACGTGACATGTGGGCAAATCCTTAGCTTTTGTTGTTATCAAGGCAACCTTGATTGTTGTGTCAACGCAGCTGCCGCTTCGGCTAAAAATCTTGTATGAATATATACTCTTGGAATGGAGAGGGCTGAACGCCCTAGTCAGTCGCAGTTGCCTATTGGCATAGGTCCTCTACACTTCCAAAATGCAATGTCGTGATTGCTCTTCAGGAAATCAAGCTGCAAAGTTGCAATCAACATTGCCTCATTAAGAGGTTTGGAGCTGTTTACCACTAAGTTGCTTCTCTGACACAAGGTACCGGTGGTGGTGTGTTGACTCTTATTTCACATTATTAGCAGGTGGATCCTGCTGGTAATAAGTGGACACTCCTCCAACTATGCAAACTGGGCTTTACCTTTTCAATTCTTAACGTCTATGCCCCCTATTATATACTTTACCGCATAGACTTCTAGGCCATCCTTCTCTCTATGCAAGATGACCAGCTCATTGTCCTTGGGGATTTCAATATGTGTTAGATTTCTTATGCTCAGCCTTAAACAAATCGTTCAAGTAATGAGCATCCTGAAAACCGAAGGCCGACTACATGTTTTGGACCTTCACATTTTTCCCCTTTGAGATTTTTTTTTTGTGCCTTTTTTGCCTTTTTTGCACCTTCACGAAAAATGCGACACAGTGGCCAGAATGCCTTGGAATCCATTTCAGGCCCACCTTTGCCATTTTCGCTTTTTCTTGCCTCGCTCTAGAGGCGCCTTCGAGATTTATATGCCTTCAGTCTAAGGGCACCTTCGGATTTTTCCCGAGTTTTTGCTACATTGGCAGACCGACGTCGCCAACTTACTGTTGCGTCGGCGCCTCAAAGGGCGCTGGGACTTGAGTCTCCTCAGATGGAACATTGAAGTGCAATCTTTCACTTCATAAAATGTACTGAAAACATCCCAAGCTTTCTTGGAAGATCGGTCTTGTCTGATGTGGCTGATTTGTGTGTCTGATACATTCAAGATGAATAAGACAAAAACATTACTATCTTTGAGCTTAATCTTTCTTGGAGTATAGAGCATGTGAGTCTTCAATGGAGGATAAAAATATACCATTCATTTGAATGTCCTTGTAGCAGCATAGTAACGACTCTAGATAGCGAAAGATTTGAGTGGATCAAAATAACCATCACCCAATTTTCATATAATGATGGCAAGCTAGATAACAAGGTCGTAACTACATCAAAGTCCTCAATGACCGAACTAGTTGTTGCCATCTCTCCTAGTAGAGTCTCGGATTGGTTAATGTGATTCAAAATCACCTTTTGACATTCTGAGAGAGAATAACTTCCTCCTCAAATGCAACTTTGAAGTGATATCTCCAACTTCATACAGTGTGTTAAGAATATCCAAAGCTTCGTTGGAAAATTGGGCTTGTTTCATGTGGCCAATCTGTGTCTTTGATACATTCATGATGATTAAGACAAAAGCTTTACCATCTCTGAGCTTCCATTTAGATATGGCTTGCTCATCAGCATTGGGAAGTAGTTTGACACCAGTGACTATTTTACAAAGTTCCTTGGCCATCAACATGAATTTCATCTTGAATTTTCACAGATGATAGTTTGGTCCTTCCAACTTGTCTACAATCAGACCAGCTTTCGATTGAGGATCCATGTGGAGATTCGAGACAAGTAAATGCAGATAATAGACTGAACTGAATGATTGAAAGACAATTAGGAAATGCTTACACAAAAAATGTTCTAATATTTTCCTTTTATCTTTCATTGGCAAGAATGAAGTCCAAGATAAGATAATTGAGTTGTTTTATTGTGCAACTGATTAAATGACTATTGATATTTTCACTAAGACTTTATCAAGAGAGAAATATCTTAAATTCAAGAAAATGCCAAATCCTC
>MU832951.1:0-63773 GCA_029204225.1 Diphasiastrum complanatum | reverse complement strand
AGAATCCAGTGAATTATGATTGACGAATCATAAGATCCTGAATATTTATGGTTCAAGAATCAATGGTCCATTGCTTTATGCAAGATTTGAACTAATAACACACATTATGTGTTGTTACATGAGTTTGAGTATCAATCTATCATTATTTTTTTGATTTAAATATCTTGTTTTTATTATTTTTCAACATTTTAATAAATTTTCTCCTTGAAGTGATGTCAAAGATAACCATTTAGCTTTGTCCCAAAGTGGTAAGTTAATGTGATCATATGCTCAATGCTTAGTGTCATGTTCAGGAACATGAAGGAAATTCTTTACTCTTCCTAGAATTCTTGACCTAATAGTTCTCAAGGATGTTCAATTTCACTATGACATAATACTCACATCTTCCTTGCTCAAACCTAGTGAACTCTTGGGTGTTAGGAACCTTGTGAAAAGTAATACTAAGACAACAAATGAAAATATCACTCAAAGTAGAGCTTGAATTATTCGTTGATGTGGATATGCAAGGCCTTATATAGCTCAAATTTTCTTTGTTGCTAATCCCACCACTTCTATCTCAAGGTTATTCATTATTAAATTCTTGAAATGTCGAAATAGATGCTTAAGATTTTCATATACATTCAAATATGCATATGGGCAGCAACAAACCAAATACTTTCCTAAAAAAATTTCCGGCATAGATTGGGACTAAGAAACACACGTAAGCTGGTTACTCATTAAATTTTATTACATTTGTTAGGCATTGGTAGGAGGAATTGGAGGCATATGGAGCTGAAACGTGATGCGTGCTTGTTATTCATCCCCTTTCACATCATCAATCTATGTTACAATCCAAGGGAAATGTAGGGTATAGTTAGGTTGCCAAGGATTCTGTTGTTGAAATTGTCTTCTCTCTCTCTCTCTCTCTCTCTCTCTCTCTCTCTCTCTCTCTCTCTCTCTCTCTCTCTCTCTCTCTCTCTCTCTCTCTCTCTCTCTCTCTCGCTCATATGAGGCGACAACTTCATAGAAGAGTAAATAAGTGCTACGACACATGCATACAAAGGGAAATCTTATACCTATAAAGAGATATGATAATCTTGCCACTTTGCAATTCAATTACAATTACGTGCAACATAATATATGTAGTGTTAAGAGAAACCATAATTACAAAATGCAAACACAAATAAACATAAAATGATTGAAAATTTTGTGTCATTGCAACTTCCTCGATAAATCTGAATCCACTAGGTAGCCTAATATAAAAATTGATTTCTTTAACATATGTTTAAATGATGGATAAATGAAATTCTAGTCTATGGTTCATTTGACAACTGATGGAATGCAAAATCTAAAGAGCGACTAGTTGACTAATATTAATTGGTGAAATTTCGCTTGTTTTTCCACCCCAGTATCTACTTGCTAACATGGAATATATCTTTGATGTAGGATGAAATGCATCCCAAAATACATATGTTGAAGCATTTTGGCAAGTTGGTGATCCACTTTCGCAAAAGCCTCCCTGACCACAACATGCTTGAGATATTCCAACAAATCCTGCATAACGAGATGCGTAAGAAGACATACACATGTTGAGCATGGGTGTCTGTGGGATTTTCTATAGAGCATGCCACACTTGAAAACGATGCATGAGATTATATCAGAAAGCAACACAACAATTTGAAAGATATGACATTAAGTACCATATCCAACTGGATCATGTGCGATTGCATTAATGAGATCAAATCCGTTAGCAAGAATGAAGTGTGCATTTGTGAAGGTGGTACTTTGCTTCTCTAGGAGCATCTGAAGAAGACTATTGTACTTCATTGCTGCTTCGACCAAGTAATCAACGCAAGTTGAAGATGCTTTGCTGAATGCAGGGGCACATCCAAGAGGAAGTAAAGACTCGAAAACAAATTTGCGTGCTCCCTCATTGTATAGTACCTGATTGACATCACATTCAAGTACATGCAACCCTTGACAACCATGAGTTTGAAGTACATGCATCCCATGACAAGCTAAGAGAGAGAGAGAGAGAGAGAGAGAGAGAGAGAGAGAGAGAGAGAGAGAGAGAGAGAGAGAGAGAGAGAGAGAGAGAGAGAGAGAGAGAGAGAGAGAGAGAGAGAGAGTTTTAGTGTCTTTCTCTCAAAGCTAATTTTGACAAAGTTATGCAATTTGAAAAAACTCACATTAAACTATAGTGTAAGATCTATCATGCCAAAACACGAACCTGTATGTATTTTGATACTTCGTCAATTAGCATATTCTCAAATTGATCAATTGTCATGTTTTGCCTTCGAAATGGAGAGCCTGAAGCATAATAATTGTTGGCTATGTCGTTATGTGCCATCGAAATATACATTATAGAACGTGAAATAAAATCGTTAGCACTTGCTTCGCCCATACTTTGCTGCAACCTTTGTTTCATGGCTTGGAAATTTTGGACTTGTTTTGGGAAAGAGAGAATACCCTGAATTTCAATAAAATCACACACTGAATACGAAATCAAAACTACTCCTAAAACATTAGTAACAAGAGGCTCTAATAAACTTAACCCACAACCAAAAGTATGACAACCATCATGCTAAGCAGTACATATCAATTTAGAGTATATTATTAGCTTACCATTGCTTCTCCAGTGGAGGTAAGATATCCTGACCCTGCTGAAGCAAAATTTGCACCCTGGTGGATATCAGTGTCAGGTGCCAAATACGGAGACGGAAATGGCACACCCATGTATGAAGCTGCAAGACATGCGCTCATATATGAGATGATTCTTGTAGAAACTGATTCTTATATAAGCTCATCCACTAGATCATCAACATAGCTAATCGCAATATGAGATAGTGTTGTCTGATCTTCTTTTATTTCACAATCAAAGAAAAGCCAAGAAGAAAATGACACGTACCCAAGAAATCGGGGACAAGACGACCGTTGGAGAATCTTCCGGTAGGCTTGTGAGTGTCGAAGTCTTTGCCATAGGGAAGATAATTTGATTTGGCAATTGTGAATAAGTAGTTGTTATTTCCGGAATCCACAATAGAATCGCCAAAAATATATAAGACTGGCATAAATGTACTTGTGGCCTTAGCATCTTCTAATGCAGCAAAAACATGGCTTGCTAATGGATTATGCAAAGTGAAGATGCAAATTGTGATAAACAGGCCATTATTTATAAAGTTGGATTCCATAATTATCTCTCTCTCTCTCTCTCTCTCTCTCTCTATAACACCTCACTTTATTGGCTGTTTTTTTTTTCACTAAACCCTTAAAAAGTCCTTACCCTAAAAAACCAACTATCACACGCGCTCTCACCTCACCTCTCACCTCACCTCTCTCTCTCTCTCTCTCTCTCTGTCTCTCTCTCTCTCTCTCGCTCAATCACACACCTCACCTCTCTGTCTCTCTCTCTCTCTCGCTCTCTCTCTATCTGAATCACACAACTCTAGCAGAGGAGATTGATCGTGCAGCACAGCAGCAAGGGCAGTTCTCGAGCAGCAAATCCAGATCCAGATCCAAATCGTGTGTCTCTCGCGCTCTCTCAGCAGTACATTCTCTCTTTCTCTTCCCAAACTTCTGCTGATGCGTATCGTGTTTGATGCGAAATGGCCGTTTGTGCCTATTTATCACACGCCATCAGTTGTCAGCAGCACATTCATCACCTGAAAAACGCCAGTTTTATGTCATTCAGCTGATCTCTACACAAGTGCCTAGCGAGGTACACAAGGATGTAGTGAGGGCGTATTGGCTGCTTGGGCGGTGGCTTGAAGGCATGCAAGAATGCTCTCAAGGATATTCAGCAACACCTATATTACGGGAAATGACATGAGGAGCACCGCAATGCATCTATTCATGCAACATGTATGCATGCTCAATTAACAAGTGCATGCACCAAAAAATGGAATATGTAGCTGCTGCCCAACAACTCATTGCGTGCATCAAAAGGAAGGGCTGCCCAACAACTCACTTCATGCATCAAAGGGACTTGATTGTCATTGTACAGCAAAAACTGTTCACATGTGTTTCAATTTCCTCAATTAAATTACTAATGATGTACTCTTTCGAAGCCTTACATGCGACCATATATTTTGCTTCGGTGGAAGATAGGGGAAGCAAATTCTGTTTGCAGCTTGCCGATGCAGTGGGACCTCCTGCTGCCAAAAAAATGTGTCCAACGTGGAATTTCTGTCGTCATTATCCTTGTCCTAGTTAGGATAGCCCATCAAATTCAAGTCCTTGTTGGAATACATTATTCTCAAACTGATCGTTTTAGGTAGCGCAGTACTCTCTTTGCAACGTTCAAGAGGTCAATCCATGGATTTAATAAAAGCTTGTTCAATTTCTCGACTGCTATCACTGTATCTAGTCGTGTGCAGGCCATAGCGTATATTAGCGAACCGAGGAGCCTTCCATGGCTAATGTGTCCTGCCCTTCCTTTGCACTCATTTCTTTGCTCAACTGCATCATCCAACGAGGTACGCTAACCAGAATACAGTCTGTCATCCCAAATCGGTCTAGTAATATGCTTTCAATACATTTTTGCTGTGACAAGATCATGATTCCCTTTTGCCTGTCCCCAAAGATCTGAATTGTGAGAACGAAATAAAGTTCTCCTGGCAAGTCCTTCATAATTCTGAATTCACCCATTTTGTATCTGTCAAGTTGTATATATTCATCATCTCCAGTCATAACGATGTTGCTCCACAACAATTAAGGTGAATCCAAGCTTCCTCCTTATGTACAGGCTGCTACATCTCGCAAAACCAATTTCCATCAAGTATTCATTTATCCTATCATTCTAGGTCTTAGATGCTTGTTTTCATCAATATATATTTCCATTTGCATGACAATTTTAATTTTTCAATCTGTTCTAGATCCATTTGTGTGAGGTATTCATTTCTTTATGTTTTCATTTGCTTTGCAGTGGTTTTCTGTTTACTGCATTTCTCAATTTGTTGTATCTGTTTACTTCACAGATACAAACTAATCTCTTTACTTCTCTTATTTTTGGAGCTATTATATGAGGCGTGCTTTTAATCTGTGTGAAGAAAAAAAAGCGGAAAAGTAGCACAGAAGTAGGTCACACGACAAGGATAAATCCAAAAGAGTTGAAAGACATGAGAAGCAATCTAAAAGGCACAAGGATAAACAAGTTTTCATTTGATGCGCAAAAACTTGTATAGGATGCAACTAGCCCAGGGAGGAAATCAAGTAAAAGAGGTCAAGAGGGAGGCCATGGAATTGAGATTGCCTCTTAGCCCTTAATCCATCTAGTTGAAAACAGCTAACTTGTGCACATGTTTCTACTAAGGAAAGCAATTTTGCAGTACAATATCACAGAAAGTCACGACTCAATGTCATGTGTTGTTTGTTCTCTGACTACTTGAGATTGCAAGAAATTGTCATCACGGATCAATCTTTATTGCAACTGATCATCGTTAGGAAGAAGATGTTTTATTAATGTTGAAAACAAATCTTCTAGCCCAATCTGGAGTTTCCTGGAGCTTCTCACCAGATCCCCAAGACATCAAAGATGGTCTGGCTGTAAAATTTTTTAATGAAACAGACAAGTACAATCACAAATTTTTTTCAAGGATTGATCCAAATGATGCGGAATTACATAGATCTTTTACCCCATTCCAATTCACTCTCACAATACTGAACATGGTCTGAAGATGGCGAATCAGGATAACCAACAAACAAAACAGAACCTTACAGCACATTCTACTTCTCCAATCAAATAAAATACTGCAAATAAGGATAACTTATCAGGACAACCACCAAAGAAATATGTTATAGCATTCAATGCCAAAAGTTGCAGCAGCCTGCTGCCATACAGAATCAGCAGAAACAGAGTTTCAATGAACTCAGAACATTGCTTGACCTGAAAACAAAAAATGCTAATAACATAACCACTCACAAGAGCTGAAGACAAGAACTCAAAAATGAGAAGAGAATGATGCATTTGCCATTTCTATTACAAGTATCTATTCTAGTCAGACTAACCTATCTTTAAATTATTTAATCAAGCTACTGAGTTTAAAAGATTCTAACTAACTATTTATCTGAGTGGGATGACCACTTTTAACATAAGACAAAAATGGTTGATGCAATCACTGAGTGGGTTAGTAGTGGATGAGGTTCGAGGGGCAAATACCCAACACTGCAGTAGCTATCAACCACTGAGGTTTCTAGCTTTTTCAATTAAAGTAGGTACATGTTCTTACAATGCAGCTTACTATTTTATGAATTTGTTTGGAGAGGCCTACATTGATCTTGCGTGTTTAGAGAGTATGACGGAGCCACGAGAGATCATAGGCAGAAACTGTTATAGTATGGGACGGAGAGAGCAGAGTGACAAACTACAGAATCGGAACTGTAACCTAAGAAACATCGTGGTTCCGGTTCCGGAACGCGAATGGAACGATGGTCCGGAACGAACCTCAATTTAAAAAAAAAAATCTGTTAGAAAAAAGAAACGTTCTTTAAAAATTTCATTTCACAACCTGCTGGGAAAGAAGCAGTCATTTCTACAGGAAAATGAATCCGCTTTTGTAGGAATAGCTCGTTTTTAAAAGAACAAGAGTGTAGAAGAACAAGAGATTTTTTATCTACAGTGAAGCTCAGTCCCAAAATCCCCTTGTCTAAAATCTTTTTGAATTGTTCTTGAAATGGTTTTGCAGCTCGGAAACATGCGGTTCCGAAACGATGGTTCCAGAACCATGAGGGGTCAGAACGTGGTTCCGATGCAACTTACACACTAACATTTCAGATGCAACTTACACTCATTTCACAGTCAATGAATACGCAAGAGAATGGACTCACACACACTCAGGAGCATACACAATGTGCTTAGAGAGCAGAACCAGAATGAGGCAAGGATGAAAGAAATAATGATCTTTTCTCCTCACTAAAAATATAATACAAAGTTCTGCTATATTTATCTTAGTGTAAACAAAGTTTCCTACTCAGTAACATGCTGAAAATTAGCTAACTACTTCCTAACTAGTTGCTATAACAAAAACTCCTAAAAACATCTGCCTGTCAACATATGTTTGGACTAGTCTACAACTAACTCCTAAAATGTAGTGAATCAGCCCATAATCAATGGGCTAGCTTGCAGCAGTTAGGCTTGACTTCCTAAGACTCCCCTTCAAGCTTAACTGCTTTAGATGCTCTGTGCTCTTCGAATGTCTCTAGTGCTAAGGCTTTTGTCAGAACATCTACTATCATTGATGATGTTGGCAAGTACTTCAATTGAATGAAGCCGCTCTCAACCTATTCTCACACACAATGATAGTGTACATATATATGAACTAACTTTGAGAAAAAATTTGGGTACTGTGCAATCTTCATTGAGCTCTGGTTTGTGAAGAATTGCCAAAAATTGGCAAATCTAGCTTGATCAAAAACCATGTAGAATAGTGTAAATTGTGTACACAAGTGGGTCCCACACATGTGAGGCCATGATGCCACATGGGAAACCCATCCTAATGTAGGTTAGGTCAAGTCAAGAGGTACACACGTGTGGGCTCGGATTTCAATGTTTATCAATGCTTTTGATTGTTAATGCTTGTTGTTTGTCAAATTGCCAATCTAGATCAACTTTTTTGTGTCTAGTTTTTTGATAGATTGTTAAGCAAGCATCCAATCACTCTTGTGGATCTTTTGTAAATCCATTTATGGTCCTAAAGTACAGTACTTTCACATGGTATCAGAGCCAAGTACAAGAGCATAAGCCATTGATCTAATGCAAATCCATTTTTAGCAAGTTTTGGTGCTAAAAACTAGTATTGAGAGGGCAAGCTAGAATCTTGATTTTGGTGAGGAGTTTTGATCCCAAACTTGGTAGGGGTCCAAATCCGTACTGTCCACATGTGTGGGCACCTTTGAACCTGCATTTAATGCATGGTATTCATTTGATCCAAAAAAATTCAATTTGTGAGCTATTGGTGTAATTTTTGGTGAAGTTCCTAGAATAATCTACCAAGATCATTTGCCATTGATTAGATTTGAATTTGTTTCATGGAATCTAATTAATCTAGGCTGAGTTCAAGTCCTATTAAGGTTAAAAACAGGTCTTGAAAGTACACCAAGAAGGAAGAAAGAGATTAAGTCATTTTTTTGTCCAAAAATAGCCAAAATTGGCTAGATTTGATTGTAAGTAGATTTCACATCATCTTATCTTCATTCCAACTTTGTGAGGGAGTGCTAGAACTGAGATTATAAGTCCATTTGTTGGATTAGAAATCTAATTTGAGTGAAAAACTACAAGAGAGAGACCTTAGTGAGTTTCTAGAGACAATCAAATCCATTTCTTGGCAAGATTTGTTTGAAAGTAGTTTTCACTTCATCTTATCTTCATTCTAGCTTTGTGAGGGAGTGATAGAACTGTGATTATAAGTCCATTTGTTGGATTAGAAATCAAATTTGAGTGAAACACTGCAAGTGTGAGACCTTTGTGAGTTTCAAGTCAATCAAATCTATTTCTTGTTTGTAGAAGTCACTAGTAAGATGGAATCTGCTGGAGCATACCTTCTAGAAACTAGTGAGAGGTTGAATTCTACAAATTATGCTATTTGGAAGGTTAGAATGGAGTCACTCTTGGTGCTCCAAGACCTTTATGAGTTCTTGATTGAAGATAAAGATGAACCTCTAGGTGCACAGGAGTTAGCTAGATACAAGAAGAGATCTAGGCTTGCACTTCATTGTGTGAAGATGAATGTGAGCAATGATTTGTTGAGAGAAGTATCAGCTTGTACTAATGCTAAAGAGGCTTGGGAGTCTTTAAAATCAATCTATGAGTCTAGCAACACTTCTAGAGTTCTTATGCTTAGAAATCAAATTTTGCAAAGCATGAGGAGAAGTGAGGAGAGTGCACAGGATTATGTACTCAGAATCAAGTCTCTAAATAGGGAGTTGGCTTCCATTGGAGAGAAGATTCATGATGGAGAGCTTGTACAAATTGTCCTTAATGGTCTAGGAGATGACTTTGCAAATTTGGTCCAAAGTTTTGCCATCCAAGACACTTTGCCAACTATAGAAAAACTTCACAGTGTATTAGTGGCTGAAGAGTGTAGGATGCTCCATGCAAAATCTAGGATGAGTTCCTTGTCGTTGCAGGATGGTGATGAGAAAGCCAATTTCTCATTCAAGTGCAAAAAGAAGACCAATGGAAAGAAAAGGCATTTAAAGGAGGCCAAAGAAGAGGATGATGCATCAAGCTCAAAGGACAAGTCAAAGCAAAAATGCTTCTTTTGTGGTAGGAAGGGGCATTATGTATCTGAGTGCTACAAGAGGCTAAGAGCACAAGTGGAGGAGGACAAACAAGGAAACATTGCAAAGGAGGAGGAGGAGGATGAAGTAGATGTATTCTTGATGGCATCTACATCCTCACCAACAAGCAATAGCAATCCAAGAGACAATTGGTGGATCGACAGTGGGGCTAGCTCCCACATGTCTTGTGAAAAGGACTTTTTCTCAACCTTACACTCTTTCAATGATGCTAATAAGTTTGTCTTTACTGCAAACGATGAAGAGTGTAGGATAGATGGTGTTGGCACCATCTCTTTGTATCTAGAATCCTCAAAATGCATGGATCTAGAAAATGTCCTTTATGTACCATCAATCACCAAGAATATGCTTAGTGTTGGTCTACTCTTAGAAAGTGGTTTGGATGTCCACTTTAAGCATGGTGTTTGCTTCATCTTGAAGAATGATGTTTGTATTGCAAAGGGATTTAAACATAGAAGATTGTTTAAGTTGGAAGCTAGTGTTGCTTTTGAAAGAATGAGCTTGGCAAAGGAGGAGATCACTCAAGAGGAGATCTTGGCAAAGTGTAATCTTGCTTGCATTGAGGAGGAGCATCAAAAGGAGGAAGATCTTGAGGATCAGCCTCAAAGCATGAGAGTTCCAAGGGAGTCCTCAATGACAATGTCCGAGTCATCAAATTGCATGCAAATTGTCCATTCAAGTGTGCATCTTGCAAGGATAGAGAGTCTACTATCTTTGAATACTTTTTGGAAAGTATTAGTAGACATGAGATGACTTGTTTCTTACCTTTAAGATTCATGGTGTTTATTACTTTGTATGACAAGACAATGAAATGGGATGCTTTGAAATCTACATTTGTTGTTGATAAAGCAATTTCATTGGATAACTATTTTTGTAATAGTTTGAATAGAGTCATAAAAGATGAAACATCATTTGCTTTGGAAATCTTTGTGTCCACATGCTTTGTGCATGATCATTCCAATGTAAGGACCAAAGATTATCCTATTTCAATGATAGGAATAATGGTAGTGTTTTGCTCTTTAAGTAGAGATTGTAGAATCTACTTGTTTTCCACCAAAGAATTTGTCAATGGTGGAAGTGTGATTTTTCAAGAGTGGAAGATTTGTAAACTTGAAGAAGCACTTTTGGATCATCACCTTATTCAATTCATTGATGTTTTTGAGTCAAGTCAAGTGGAGGATCAAGCTCAAGGCTCGAGGACTCCAAGAAGAATCTTGAGTATCAAGATGGAGCCATCAATGCTCAATCATATGGATCAAGCAAGGCAAGTTGTCTTTGGCAACATTATTTATGCACTTAATATTTTAATTGATGTATCTTCAAGTGCACAAAATGCCTTGGAATCCATGGCTTGGCATGATGTTTAGTTTTGAAGTGTGCTACATGTATATAGACACATTTATGGAACATCTTGTAAGGGATCCTCTAAGAGGTGGTGAAAGATCCTTCATGGACATCATTCTCTATTGGAGTCTCAGAAGTTCCTTGTTTGTAGCTGGATTTTTTAGACACTTCTAAAAGCTTTCATTGATCTATCAAGAGAGTTGTAAATAGATCAAGCTAAATTTGAGGAGGAGTGTGAAGAATTGCCAAAAATTGGCAAATCTAGCTTGATCAAAAACCATGTAGAATAGTGTAAATTGTGTACACAAGTGGGTCCCGCACATGTGAGGCCATGATGCCACATGGGAAACCCATTCTAATGTAGGTTAGGTCAAGTCAAGAGAGTTGGTCATGTCTATTTGGTGGTCATCTGTTGTAAAGCTACCTTTACAAGCTTTACTTCCGGCGCCATCGGCGCCATCTATGTCCCCGGCGCCAGCAGCGCCCCTGCTGCTCCCGGCGCCGCTCCCGGCGCCACTGTGACCAGAATCCAACCGGCGCCAAGTTCCTACGGCTGAAAATCTTTGATCGGTTCTAGCGAAGTCCAGAGAGCTCAGATCGATGTGCAATCACCTCACACGATCTAGGCATGATTAAAGGAAGCCTGGGGATCAATAAAATCTAGAGAGAGAAAATGACTTTCTAGAAAGAGAAAATCCTAGAGAGAGAAAAACGTGCTTTACCAGCTTGGGTAGAGTGCTTGGTATGAGGGGGGGGTGCCGAATCACACCAATACTATAGGGGAGTGCGGGTTGCGACTCAGGGCGAGCTCCAACCAAGTCTCAGCCTCCCTTGCTGGAATGTTGTCATGGCTCTCGCCTTGGCATGCTAGCACCCCGGAGACTAGGGTCGGTCACACACTTGAAATGTAACCTTCTCAGATTTATCAATAAAGTGGGATTTTTCTCAAACTGACTCTGATTACCTTCTGGGTTTCAGTGTTCGGTAAAAGCGCCAGTTGTAAGGCCGCTTTCAAAATTTTTAACTTGGCACATAGCTGAGGGTCGTATCCCGGGACGCCAGCGGTATGCCGTCGGGACCATTCGGTCCGTGGCGCCAGCGGTATGCTGTCAGGACCATTTGGTCCAGGAACTGGTTGTTTCCATATCTGTCGCGGCTTGTGGTTCTGAGTGTTCCTTGCATGAACGTGAATGGGTTAAGCTCTTGGGGAACGGGCTCTAACCTGTCGGCTGAGTTGGATGGCTTGCTTGGGTGGATGTTACCTGTTTATGGCTATCCAGTCTGGCGTGGCGCCAGGTTGGCTTCCAGCGCTCGTGACGAAGCTTTCAGTTAGTTAAGTCTGATGTAAGTCAGACCGCTTGCTTGGAATGGATGTTACTCGTTTGTAACGAAGCTTCGAGTTGGTTAAGTTTGATGTATGTCGGGCGGCTTGCTTGGAGGGAAGTCACCCACGTGGGGACCCCCGATCTGGCATGGCGCCAGGTTGGATCTCAATGTTGGTTTGTGGAACTTCAAGTTGGTTAAGTCTGATCGTTGTTGGCGAGTTGGCTGCTTGTATGTCAAGTGGGTTCGGATGGCAAGAGTTGAAGGCTGGGAAGCTAAGTCGTGGTTCCCGGCTCCCTTTGGGATGCCTGCGCTACATCATCCCTACTTTATAGGACCTACACCTAAGTTTTAGGTGAAAATTTGACCAACTAGCTACCTACCAAGCATAACTCTAGGAAATAGACTAGGGTTTCATTTTAGGTCAAGGAGAGTGAGTTAACTTCCTTATTACATGCTGGAAATCCACCTAACTTCAAGAAGGAAGTCGAATTTGGTATGTATTCCCTCTCTCCATAGTGAGAAGATAGAAAATTTTTGGAGCTCATTGGCAATCTCAAGCTAGTTCACTATGTACATTGAGTTTTTGTGATCCAAATGAAACCAAATCAATTTCTACTTGTTTCTCAGGTTGAAGGCCGTACTACAGCCTGTAGTACACACATGTGGGCTCGTATTTCAATGTTTATCAATGCTTTTGATTGTTAATGCTTGTTGTTTGTCAAATTGCCAATCTAGATCAACTTTTTTGTGTCTAGTTTTTTGATAGATTGTTAAGCAAGCATCCAATCACTCTTGTGGATCTTTTGTAGATCCATTTATGGTCCTAAAGTACAGTACTTTCACATGGTTGTCAATCCAAACTGGAACCTATTTTTGACTGTGTCCAACGTCTTCCAATATTCTTGTAAATCTTACTAATGTTCTTGCTCCTTGTGATAGGGCAAGACATTCTGCTTCTGCAAAAGAGACTACAACTATCAATTGCCTTTCACTCGTCCATCCAATTGCTCCACCATACATCATGAAGCAACACCCAGTAGTGGACTTAGTTGCATAACTTGCATAAACATAGATTGGTAAGCAAGAAGTCTTATTTCATGCATACAAAATACCTTGCAAGCATCTCAAGACTTGCTTTCCAGCTTGCCATTGCTCTTCTATGAATGAGTCATTGAATTGGCTAAGTGTGATAATTGCACAACATATGTCAGGCCTCGTACACACCATGAGGTACGTTAGGCTTCCAATGAGTTGCCTATAAGGGATTCTATAGGACATTTGTGGTGGCAACTCGATCAATTCCCAAAATTGGTTCAGCCTCATAGAGTTCATTTTTTATTCGGCTGCTTGCCTCCATTGAGTTGCCTCTAGTCCAACTAGTGCCTCCTCAATGATCTTAGATTCATCTTCCAAGGCAAGAGAACAACACCATTCTGTCATATAGCATGCCTCTGCATTCAACGATTACTTTCAGTGTTTATTTTTTGGTTCTTGTTGGAAGTATTCTGAGCTGAGTTTGTCTCTTAGTTTCGGCCGTAACTAAATTTGTTGGTTGAACATCGTGTTCAAATTTAACTAAATTCGTTATTGGACCTGGTTGAACATCGTGTTCAAATGGCCTTCTTTATGGACTTGCTGCTCCATCTTCCACAGGTTCAGTTGGTTTCTCAGTGCCGAGTTCATGTACTTCACAGCAGGGATCAGGAACAAGACATTTTTCATCCACAAGGCTTGTATCACCTTCGCTAGTTGGTATGCTACCTTCATCAAAGTGCACATCTGAACTTATTTGCATCTTTTTGTTTAAAGGATAAAAACATTTGTATGTTTCATGTTGTGATGCCAAAAATTTGCACTTCACACTTTTATCATCAAGTTTCTTGCAAAGTTATGGGAATCTGAGCAAAACATACGCAGCCCAACACATGAAGGTTAGACACATCAGGTTTGCTTCCCATCCATACTTCATAAGTCATAGAATTTGGAATTTCCATAGTGGGAAATCTATTTTACAAATACATAGTTGTAGCAATTGCTTCTATCCAGAAGTACTTGCTCAAGTGTGCTCCAATAAGCCAAGCTTCTTGCAGTTTCACATAGGGTTCTATTCTTTCTCTTAGCAACACCATTTTGTTGAGGTGTGTATTTTGCGGTGAACTATCTTATTATGCCTTCTTTTTCACAAAAACAATTGAAGTCTTTGTTGGCATATTCACCTCCCCATCAGTCCGAAGCTTTTTGATTTTACAGCCAGTCTAAGTTCCAGCTTGTGCCTTAAAAAGCTGAAAGGCTTTAACTTCTTGATTCTTATTTTGTCAGAAGAAAAAACTTACTCTTCTACTTTTGTCATCAATGGATGAAATGAAATTGAACGCTCATGTCCTTCTTGCTAATTCCATTGGCCCACGAAGATATGAATGAATGATCTCCAAAAGTGCACTTGTTGTTGCTCCTACTGTAGTGTAGGACCTTCTTGCATGCTTTCCTTTTATGCGTGCCTCACATGTCTTTAGGTCACCATTGCCAAGCCTGAGCCCATCCAGCTCAATTTCCTTCCTCATGACTTCCATTTCAGACTTTGCTCCAAGTCTCTTAGAAAGAGTATCCTAGAGATGCTTGTTGTTGATGTCAAGTTGTCCTTTGACCATCTGCAATACATTCAATTAAAATTTGTTTGCAACAGGATCACAGATCATGAGGTGATGATCCTTCATAAATAATGCCAAAATCACTAGTTCCCAAGATGTATCTCAATACCCTCTTGCCTAGTTTCCAATGCTCCACATTAGGGTCATGTATGAATTGGCTTAATCTACCAACACAATAGCTAAGATCAGGTCTTGTCATGGTTAGATATATGATTGAACCAACTAGCTTCCTATAGAGAGTAATGTCCTCGAAAGAACTTTCATTACCTCTTATAGTGAGCTTTACATTTGACTCCATTGGTGTATCACAAGACTTTGCATCTACCATATGAAACTTTTTTAGAATAGAATTAGCATAATTCTCTTGACAAATGAAGTAAATTGAAAATTTCTAAATACTTAAATTCCCAAGATATAATGCAAAAAACCAAGATCATGCACATCAAACTCCTTTTTGAGTGCAATCTTGATATAATCAATATCTTGATTGTTGCCTCCACTCAAAATGATATCATCAACATAGATTAGTAGAATGGTAACATCATTTCCAACAAATCTATAGTAAAGTGAATGATCAAACTCACTCATCTTGAAATTTTGAGAAAGAAGAAAAGTGTTAAGCTTAGCATACCAACTCCTTGATGCTTGCTTAGGACCATACAAACTCTTTTGTAGAAAACAAACATAATTTGGCTTGCCATGTGAAATGTAGCCCTCGGGTGGCTCCATAAACACCTCCTCCTCGAGATCACCATTTAAGAATGCATTTGTAATATCCAATTGCCATAGATCCCATCCAAAAAGTGTAGCAAGTGAAATAATGACTCGAATGCTCACCATCTTTGCCACGGGTGCAAAGGTCTTACAATAGTCAATTCCATACTCTTGTGCATATCCTTTTGCCACCAACCTTGATTTGTACTTGTTCATTGATCCATATTGGGTTGTCTTCACCTTGAAGATCCATTTGCATCCACTAGCTTTCTTGTCCTTTGGAAGTTCCATCAATCTCCATGTGTCATTTTTCATAAGAGCTTGATACTCAAGATCCATTGCTTGGATCCACTCCTCTTTTTGTCTTGCTTCATCTACACATGTAGGTTCATCAAAAGAGGTTAGGAAAGCATAGTTTGTACAGTTGAAAAGAGTTGTATAGAGAGCAACTATCACTTCTTCAAGAAGTGAGGATGAAGTTGAGCGTGGCCATAAGCCATCAGAGCCGATCAGATGAGCAGTAAAGAATTTCATGGAGCCAAGAATTGATATTTCTAACTTGCAGTATGGCAATTACGAGGATGTTGGGTCCTCTAAAAAAGAAGACAAGATCGAAGAGTTCAAAGAAGACACCAATGTCAATCTTGATTCTTACTATGTTGACTACATTGGCTATGTATGGGGAAGAAGTTTCTACATAGTGGATTCAAGAAGCATTCCTCGTGCTTCTCTCTTCACAAACCAACAGGGACTTGACTTTTCTTTTGCAGAGAAGTTGTTTGACTCTGTTGCCAAGCCCCAAGGCCCACCTCCTGCATCTATCAACGTCACATTAAGACCGATGTGCTTTCAACAAGGAGACATTCCAAAAATTTTGTTTGGTAGCCCAAAAATATTCTTGGCTACATTTCAAAAATTCAAGGAAACTGATATGATAGATTCTGCAGATTTATACAAAGAGAGGTATCCAAAAGAGGGGAAAACTAGCGAAGATTCGAAATTGGATGGTCTGCGCAAGAATAGGTTCCTTGCATTGTGCAAATTTGAACCTGTAGATGGTCAACATTTTTGTTGTGCGTGTAATGAGATAGCGCCTCATGCAGTGAGACAAATATTAAAAGCAACATTCGAGGAGAGGTTCTTGTATGTACACACAAGAATATGTTTGTTCAGAAACACGGCGCGTTACATATTGGAATTTGACAGGCTGAACTTTAAACCAAAAAACAATCGAAAGAAAAGCATCCTAGCAGAAATAATGGAATGTCCTCGACAACTTTGGATCTCCTTGGACCGGCCCCGTTACATTAAAGGAGTGAAATTAGACCAAGAGACCACGAGGAAAATGGCCTCCTTTTATCAAGGACCTCGTGGTGTCATTGGCAGTGACATTATAGGACCGCTATAAGGAAGATTGCCATTAAAAACTTTGTAGACAAAGTTTGAGGAGTATACCTTAATATTATTGTGCCCGGATGATACTTTCAATAACTTCCTGGAAGTTATGAAAACCTATGCCTCTGGTAATATGTCCTACGAAGAATTGGACTACACTGCAAAGAAGCCGAAGTTCTTTCCAATGGCAATAAGATTTTTCAGACCAATAAGATAAGTTCTCGATGTAATCTGTGATTGTATTTGTAAAAAATTGTTGCAGGGTGATTTATTTTTTGGAAAAAAAATAAAGCAAAATATATTGAGGAAGGTGTAAATAATATGGTCCGAGAAACATGCTCTGTGCATGTCATAAATTTTCTATTTCATCGGACAATGACCTGCCCAAGAATGTAGAGTACAATAAAGAAAGCATCAAACTTTTGTCCAAAACCATTGACAAGAAGTTTGCATATGATTGGATCAGAGTAGCAACAAGCAGCGTTTGGAGCATATCGACAAAATTGCAAGCGCATATACCCTGCATCATTGAATCCGTTTGTACATAAGGTGAAGGAAAGACATATAGAAAGCGCAAGGATTGACAAGGGTCCAAGCAACTCTAACGACGGATGAAGATTTTTTTGTAAAGTCAAAACCTCCAAAGGTGCAGAAGCCATTTGTTGTGGCACAAAGAAGTCAAATTTCATATATGTTCCTCTATCTCTTTGGGATCGTCCTGACTTTGTACATATTTGACTACATAGAATCTTTGAGTTCGAGCTATATCGTGTCAATGGTGGCGCACTGCTTGACAACTGTAATGACACAACACAAATTATATGTCATTGTTCTATTCTTGGAGAAAAGCATCAAAGGAGTCAAAGGGAGCCTAATGGCAATGCGTGACATACGATGTTCAGTTTTTGAAGGATATTACGAGAACGGCACCCACTTGAGACAAGGCAATGTTTTAGTTCAAAATCTGCAGCCCGTACTATTTGTTCTATATAATGCAGAGGAGCCAAACGATATAAGTGCCTATGTGCACAACAAATTTACATTCCTGAAATTGTGTTTTGGCGACAGTGGAAAATGCTCAAAAAATTATGTGATGTGCAAGCCATCTCACAAAAAAAGAGCATTGGAAAGGCATGAACACCTTCTCTGCTCTAGACTAGTCGAGTGTTTATATAGGCTGTCTTATATGGTAGCCCCATTTCTAAATGTTGTACAAAAATAATTTGATGCTTTATGAGTTAGAAGAATAGCAATTTGTCACACTAATTAGCCTATTCTAACATATAACCTTGGAGGGGCTGAAACATGATTTCCCCCATTCCACCCATGAAAAAAATCACTTCATTGTTCATTAGATTTACCAAGGAGAAAATGGGATTGATCATTTACAAGGGACAGTCAGAAAAAGGACAGACAAGATGCACAAAGAAGATTAAAGTTTAAACTACTACCCAACACCATACCAGAATCCAGGAGTTAAGCACAGCCAGGTCAGCTTTAGTACCGGCAATGCTTCCAACCATTGAGATGGGCTGCTGGAGCATTTCCTTTGCTAGCAATATACGTGCTGCAGTCATCTTGGCATCACCAAACATGTCTTTTAGCAAATTTGCACGAGAGATTGGCTTCAGCTCCCCGACCAACTTTGTTGTGTCACCAAGTAAAACATTTGATGGATCTACAGTTGAAAGCCTCTTGTTGATGTTTCTAACCTCATTTCTCTCTCTCTAGGACTCTCCTTGTTCAACTTCCATAGTTTCTGTCTCTTTGGTCAGTTCTACCCCATTCTCCAGAATATCGACAATTCGGACAGCCTCTCTAATTCCACTTATTATGGCTCCACCGACTGTATTTGGATCTAAGGAAGTGGATAGTGGACTGTCCGGATGCGCTAGGGGTGGACGCGTCCACTCCTTTTTTTTTAATTTTTTTTTGTGCTAATTAGGGTTAAAATTTAAAAAAAGGATGCATCAGACACCGTGTCCAAGGGTCGGACGCGTCCGGGTCCAGACGTGGACACAGAATGCCCGTGTCAAGCCCGCACCCTCATGTTGATTCTGGAGACTCTTTACAAGTTGCCTCAACATCAAAGAGTAGGCAATTTTCAACAGGACCACCTATGATACCATAATCCTCACTCGATGCACCCATTGCGACATATGAGTAAGCACCTCTACTGTATTCATCACTTTCCCAACTTGTAACAACTAACGCTATGGATTAGATAGCGAGCGTGAGCAGGCCCGCTACCGTGTGTAGCAAGTGGCCTTCACACACCTGGTAACGGGCATAAGTTGCCATTTGGGCCCTTCAACTGCCCTTCCGTTGACAAGTTGTTGCACTATGGCTCTGAACGTCTGTGTTCAGAGCCAATGAAAATGTGCCAGCTGTCCACTATCAGCCCAAATGCAAATTATAGGCTCTGGCACAGATTTCTCTCCATAAAGCTTTCCTACCTGCTCAACACTTGCCACTTTCTCCCCTTCGAGATCTACTTTTCCTACAACTAGAGCAACCAGAATCGAAGCGTCCACCATTCTCTTTAAATTCCAAAACATAAAACACCACCTACCTCTTGAGTCTGTGTCTTCAGCAGTTGCACCAAAATAGCCCAAAACACATTGGCAAACTCCAAAACCACTATATTCAGCACACCAAACCCAAGCTTTTTGATGGATGACAATTTCCAATTGGGCAATGAGGGAAGAAATTTCATTGTGTCTGCCTTTAAACAGCCAAGGGGAATGGTTACTAACACTGCCTCTCCAATAAATTCTTCTCCAGTCTTTGTTTTCACTTTAATAACCCCTTTTTAATGCCCCATTTTTCGCAGGTATGAGGACCTTCTGACTCATATGACGGGCATACCCCACTCATGGAATTGAGAAATTCCCGCTTCTCCATCCTCTCGATTGTGACTTCATTATTTACCTCAATAGTTCCGAGTATCTGAACATCATAATTATACAAACTAGTAGATACATCTTCTAGAAAGGGACTTTGAACTTGATGTTGGTCAATAGCTGCCTGCCCTAAGTTTCCTTCTGCCACTTTTGTCATTTGCAAGTCCATAGGTTTCAAATCGATTTGAAGTCTAGAGATTTCATATACACCAACATATACTCCCTATGAAAAAGCAGTAGAAGACTCACCAATTGTTGTGGTGTTTGGGACTGGCTTGACCTCCATCAATAGGTAACCTCAACTTTTTGTTTACAAGGCCAATGTTTATATATCCCTGATAAAAAAACTGATTGTTACAAGCTCAGTACTTATCTGTACAAAACATAGAATCACATTGAACAGAATTTTCAAAAACATGTGACCAATTTTTCTTGACCTCACAAGGTGCACTCATGAGTACGCTAGTTTGGGTCATCATGCTTACATGTTCCTAAGCTCATTGTCATTGCCAACACTCAATGCAGGTCAGATGCACAAAATATTCCAACCACCACGATTTATAGATGGATTAGCGCCTATAGGTACCATAATTTATAGATAAGTCAGAATTTCTAACCAACCAATTGTACAATGTCTAACCGCTACCAGATCTTTCTTAGATGACTGTTGAACAGAACTTGCAGATAAGAGCTTCGCAAGAAGTACTGCATTGGCATTTAATGAACTCAATTGCCTTATTTCAAACCTCCTAAATCTACCCTTCAAGGAGATTTTAGAGTGACACTGCATTGAATTCTGCATTCTTTTTTCCTTGTGAAATATACCTTGTATCCTTAAAGAAAATGAAACAGCTAGTAACTACAGTTTGTAAGTTTCACCACATAAAGGACATCTTAAGAGCAATATTTGGTTTCATTGCTCATCAAAGGCCTAACGTTTCTCTAATTCATCTTCTTCTGAAGAGGCAGAAGGTTTAAAATAGCAGGTCAAATGTTTGAGGGATAAGAATTTGCTTACTCATAGGCACCTTCTACAGAAAGATTTATACGCTTATAATATAGAATATAATAAACAAAAAATCTTAGCCAACCAGTACTACTTTGTCTCATCAGTACCCAAGCATATGTTACTATCTAGGTTCGGAGGAAATCCAGATTCTCTTAGGTAGACCCAGTGCTGACTAAAGCAGCAAATGGAGTGTTCTTCAGTTTATCGCTAAAAGCATGTCACGTTAGTTTATTGATTTGAAACCTCAAATCTTATTAACTCTAGTTTATACTGTGGTGAAGTTGCACGTTTGAAGAAGCATAGGTTGGGTTTTTTCTTCTATTGTACAAGAAGCATTGAGAAACTTTTGCACAGATGTAGGCGGTCGAATTCCCGTGATTTGATCTTTCTTCGCCCATCTTTGAGCTCTCTGGCTCCTCGACATAGGATGAGCACGGACTTCATTCAATAACGACTCCAAATTAAAAAAGTTGCAAACATAAACCCATCCAATTTGATGTAGCCCTTTCCCATTGTTCTCCAACATATGATTCTCTAGAATATGAAGTAAAAACAAAAATCACCAAGAATAGCTGAATGGTATTTCCAAAACCATCAAACAAGTTTGTAATAGAATTTCAGTGCAACTAAGGAAAACGTAAGCCCCAATAACCTACTAAAACTTTTCTAACTTTCTATTTATAAAAGCATTCCAAAAGCACACAAAAAGCACAGACAAAAGAAAAACTGATGAGAATTCTGTTAGTCCTTACCAACAAGCGTATTCATGAAGTAACAAAGAGTATGGTAACAAGGAAAGTCTGTACATGCATCAGCATAGTTGAAGACAACAATCCAGAATGTGTTCCATAAGGCATTTCGGATTGTGATCCGGGATTTTGTCTTGGAATGCAAAAAAAAAAACATTTAAGGGTGTCAAATTGGGGCTTTGTTTATGAGGAATTTAACAGGTCATGTTTCAAGTATTTCAATGCATTATAGGGTCTTATTGTTGCCAGATACTATGCATTGTAGGGTCATGTTTTAGCCAGATATTGTTAGGTCATGCCTTGATTAATTTCTCACCCAACAAGTTATGGACTTGGCTCATTACATTCGCCATGTCCATTTACATTTACTTTACTTTATGCATAGGCAGGCTTTGGGTCTTTTTTTATTTATTATTTGACATTTAGACTATATGGTTGGCCTTGTGCCCTATTATTGACATTTAGACCATATTATTGGCATTGGGCCCTATGATTCACTATATTGGTCATTTGGTCATATTACTGAGAGTGGGGGCCTTCTTGGAGGGCGCACTATTTTCCCTCTCAGTTTGGCCCTAGCCACTAGAAGCTTCCTTTTAGGGCTTCCTCTTGGCTATAAGTAGGGATTCTGTGTCATTTCTTACTTGGCTTATGATATGATCTCCTTCTTTAGTCTCTTTAAGCTTTCTCTCTCCTGCTTTCTAGGGTTAAGTCTTGCTTATGTGATGCTTTCATAGACTAAATCTAGATCAGTCGTGGCTACATTCATAACTTGGTATCAGAGCACTTTCCTGAGCATCTCCATTGAGCAGATTTTTCTCTCCCTAGATGCTTAGAAAGCCACTCCCACCCAACTTCATCGCGCATCGGGATTGCTCCCCGTCTTTATCGCAAACTTTTTTTTTACCCTTGAAGGGCGATCTCTGATTTTTTAGCCTTGTTTCCTCGCTGCCCATACCTCCTTTTGTTATCACTTCCTTTCCTTGGCTACTCCCTTTCCAGCCCCATAGTCCATTATTGTTTCCCATACTTTTACCCACCGTTTACTCCACGTTGTCGGGTCCTTAGCATCTTTTTTGGAGGCTGCCCGGTACCTCGACATATCGCTGCTATTTTTCAGCTCACTTCCGGTTGCGGTTACGAGGTATTTCTTACTTAGTTGTCCTTTCCGTTCATCTTACATCGCGAGTTCTATTGTGTCTTTTCATTGGCATGCCTGTTATGATGACTTATGTCCTCTCCTTCAGTTCGTCCAATTGTTTAGCACATTTCTTTTCTTGCTTACTTTTTTTCCTCATGGCTAGCTCACCCACTACACCTGCGAGTCATTCTGGACCTTTAGATGAACAGTTTGCTGATATGCGTGACTCTCTTACTCTCCTCAGTAGTCGTTTCGACCAAATGATGACCGGTTTTACCACTCTACAGACTGGCTTTGCCACTATGCAGTCACAGATTGATTCCTTACAGCCACATGGACCTGGCAAAGCCCCTGTTCATTCATCATTTGGGTCTCCGTTTGGACTTCCATCCTCGTCTACCTCCTTTGGCCTCATTTTCCACCTAACCCACCACCCGGTTTTCCATGTCCTACAGCTCTTGAGTCACATTTTCCACGACATCTAGCTCCTGAGCCACATTTTGCTCGATATTTTCGTGATCGGGTATAGCTTGCCACCTATTTAGGTTCCTCTGACGGGAACTTGTTAGAGAATTGGTTTGCAAAGCTTGATAATTATTTTCAGATTTACCCTAAGACTGATCCTCAGAAGATCCAGTTACATTTAGATGGACGTGCTGTCACTTGGTGGCGGGTCTACCGACTTGACCCTAATCGGGACGGTCTCCAGTTATGGCCTACCTTTCATCGTGATCTTCGTCATGCTATGATTGACCCTCAATGGCTGAGCCGCCAACGTGATATATTTCGTAGTCTTACTCAGACTGGTGATCTTTCTTCCTATACAGATCAGTTTATGGACCTTTCCTACCTCTTTACAGATCTTCAGCCCACCGAGCTTATTTCTCGCTACATTGCTGGAATTCGTGGTGCTCTACAATACGATGTCTCTTCTTTCCGTCCACCCACACTTGTTGAGGCCATGTCCCTTGCTAGTACTTTACAGCATAAGTACCCTGATCCTGCTCCCTTTCGCTTTTCCCGACCCCGTCCATCTCTCTCTACCATCTCCGGCCCCATCTGCTCCATCCATTGTCGTCCCGACCTCTTCTCTTACTTCTCCCGCTCCTCGCCCTCTGCCTCCTCGTCCTACTTTTGTCCGACGTTACACGTCTGCAGAGTTCGCTGACATTCAGCAGAAGCGTCTTTACGTTCGTTGTAAGAGTCCTGACCACATTGCCCATGATTGTCGCCCCTGCCTACTTCTACTGCTGTTTTCTACCATGAGGGCACTACCCCAGATGAGTCCAGTATCTACATTCATATATCTGATGAGCCTGATCTATCTCCTGAGCCTTCTACTGATTTACTTCCTGCTACTTGCCATGCTCAGCTTGCTTATGCTACCTGGACAGGGTGCCCCGGTCCTCACTCCATTCGGCTACGTGTGCGCATTACTGGTCGTGAGTATATTGCTTTAGTTGATACCAGCAGCACTCATTCCTTTATCAGCAGTTATGTTCTCAGCCGGATACGTGCTTCACCTATTCCTGCTCCACAGCCTCTCACAGTCGAGGTTGCCAGTTCTCACTCATTTCCTAGTTCTCAGATGTTTCAGGGATTATCCTACCGCATTGGTGATTTTTCTGGACAGGCAGATCTTTATATCATTCCTCTGGAGCGATATGACCTTATCCTTGGTGCTGATTGGTTTGCTTCATTGGGAGCGGTTACTTTGGACCTGGCTCAGCAGACATTGACATTTGTTCATGATGCAGTGACCCACTCACTTGCTGGTATTCATTCTCAGGCAGATTTCCAGCTGATCAGCGGGAAGCAGTTTATTCACAACCTACCTAAGGCTTATTGTGCAGCTTTATTATGTGTTCAGCATGCTGCAGCAGATTCTCCAGTGACTACCTCTCCTCCAGCAGTTGTTCCTCAGGTGATCTCTGACTTATTACATCAGTATGCATTTGTCTTTTCAGAACCTATGACGCTACCACCATTACGTGATGTGAACCACCATATTGATTTGCGTCCTGGTTCTGCTCCTCCCTCCCGGCCTCCTTACCGTATGTCTAAGTCTAAGCGTAATGAGGTTGAGCTTCAGATTACTGCTTTACTAGATCAAGGCCTTATTGTTCCTGGTCACAGTCCTTTTGGTGCCCCTGTTCTCCTTGTCAGTAGTCCGTTGAGTCTGTCTACGACGTCCGTTCTGGACCAAGAGTCCGGTCGGCCCAAACAGGGACTCTTCCAACGTAAAACTGCACTTGATTTTTTTACACTACTTTGACACATTCCATTTGGTGACCTTGATGCCGGTGTGGCAATGATGCATCCACTAAAATTCAAGGCTTGACAAGGCCCACAAATAGGGTTTGCTGGTCCATCCTTCTGAAAACGGATCGGATGGGACGTGTAGGACGTCAGCATGACTCATGGATGTTGTTGAGTTTGTCTACGATGTCCGTTCTGGGCCCGGAGTCCGATCAGCCCAAACAGGGGCTTTTCCAGCCTAAAGAGGCATTTGATTTTTTGCCCTACTTTGACACATTCCATTTGGTGACCCTGATGCCGGTATGGAAACGACGCATGCCTTGCTGAAAGAGCACACATAGATCTTCGGGCAGCGACATACGGCCCGTCAATCGGAGGTCGGAAACCTATTATGGCCAGGGCGTTTCTCTTGTGAAAATTCAGGGCTTGACAAGGCCCATAAAGACAATTTCTGGGCTCGTCCTTCTGATAACGGATGGGATGGGACGTGTCATCGGCATGACTCGTGGATGTCCGTTGAGTCTATCTACGACGTGCGTTCTGGGCCAGGAGTCTAGTCGGCCCAAATAGGTGCTCTTCCAGCCTAAAACTGCACTTGATTTTTTTTCCTATTTTGACACATTCCATTCGATGACCCTGATGCCGGTGTGGCAACGATTCATGCCCTGCTGCAAGCCCACACATAGATCCTCAAGCAACGACAGATGGCCCATCAGTTTCTCTTGTGAAAATTCAGGGCTTTACAAGGCCCAAAAATAGGGTTTGCGGTCCCGTCCTTTTGTTAATGGATGGGATAGGACGTTTGGGATGTCGGAATGACCTTGGTCCGTTGACTCTATCTACGATGTGCCTTCTGGGCTAGGAGTCCGGTGCCTAAATAGAATCACACTTGATTTTTTGACCTATTTTGACACATTTCATTCGATGACCCGAATGCCGGTGTGGCAACGATGCATGCCCTGCTGCAAGCCCACACATAGATCTTTGAGCAATGACAAATTGCCCGTCAGTTTCTCTTGTGAAAATTCAGGGCTTTACAAGGCCCACAAATAGGGTTTTCGGGTCCGCCCTTTTGATAACGGATGGGATGGGATGTTTGGGATGTCGAAATGACCTTGGATGTCCATTGACTCTATCTACGACATGCGTTCTGGGCCAGGAGTCCGGTCGGTATTGCTGGACGTCCTTTTTCATACTGGGCCAGAAAATTTGCCTACGAAGAAGCTCATATGTCTTCTGTATGCCTGGGTGCCCCGCACTAGGATTGTCATGACACTCATATAGAACCTGCTGTTTATAATCCTCTGAATTGGGGACACATACTCTATCTCTATAGAGCAAGTACTCATCGTGAATGGAATACTGTTTCCATTTGAATCCTTGAGTCAACTGACCCTCAGCCACTAGGGTTTGCTTGGGTAACACAGGCTTAGAATCTCAACATCATCTAACGTATACTCGGATTCATCATAATCATCAATGGAAGCTGCCGTATTTTTGGCAACCCAAGGCCGAAGTAGTATCAATCCCAAAAGGGTGCACTATACAACAGAAAGTAAATAGGACTATTCGCACACCACACAGGGAGGTAGTCTAGTACAACTAAACAGCAGCGCAAAAGTACATAGCCAGGCGCAAGCAGGCTGCCGCTGAGAGCAGGAAGGAAGAGCCATAAAAAACCGGCCGATTTCCCACCATCCATATTTGCCAAAGAACTTTAAGCATGCACAAATGCCAAAATGTAAGCAAAGAACGCTCCTAAATCAATAAATCGCTAAGCAAAATGGTCTGAATTGCTAGAGGGATTGGGAACTGCCAATGGCGGAGATGTTGTACTTCCAATCATAAATCTCGGCAACAATGATAAAACTGTGCACTTAACCCAAGACGTTCTTGTAAAATAGATATTGTTGACTTTCATAAATGGTTCATCATTGTCAACTCGAAATTCAATACAAGCACATCAACATTTCTGATTTGTACCTCTCAAGAAAGCATTTGTTGAAGTGTTACACATCCAATTTTGACCAACATGTTGCCAATCAATTTAGCAATTCAAAATGGAGGATTGTTGCTATTTTTCAAAGCTTAAAGTGCAATGAGAATCCCAACATTAATTTCATTGAGGGTACTCAACCATTTAGCCTTGGAAGCATTTTTATAGTTTGGCAATTTTTTTCTAGAACCCAAATAAATTTCATGTTGTTTGTTTTGCAAAAGGTTAAAGATTCAGTTTGTTGTGAAACAATAGAGGAATTAATTGTTGTTGAAATTGAAGATCTAAATGGCCACTGAAACTCTTCAGATGACCTATGCTCAAAATAAGTTCTCTTTTGACCTATGCTCAGCATAAGTTATCTCTCGACTTATGTTTAGCATAAGTGCTCACCAGACTTATGCTGAGCACTTATGCTCAGCATAAGTTCTCCCTCTACCTATGTTGAGCATAGGTTCTCCCTTGACCTATGCTCACCATAAGTTTTCTCTCGACCTATGTTCAGCATCTGAGCATAGGTCAAGTAAACACTTATGCTAAGCATAGGTCGAGGGAGGACCTATGTGTGAAAATTGTAAAAGCTGTCTATCATGAGTTTTGGGGGTTTTATGACAAATTTACCCTTGTACATATGTAAGTAGATGATTAGGCCAAAAATATCTTTAAGAGCAATTATCAAATCCACAATCAAAGAAGAAGATGTTCTGTAAGTATTGCAAGTGCACTAATAATGAGATCCAAGATTGCAGGGTACTTAAAGTGAAGAATGCCAACAAGCAACCAGATCAACAGGCGAATGCAGTCACAACATCTCCCGATCTCGACATGGACGAAGGAGCGTTTATGGTCAAAGACCAAAAGGCACTATTGGATAATTCTTGATTTCTGGATTTTGGAGCTACTCAACATATGACCAGTCATCATGAGCATTTTCACTCCTATACGCCTTACAATACAAAGAAATACATTCATCTTGGCGACGATAGTACACACACTATCGAAGGTGAAGGCACTATAAGATTGAAGATTTAGCATGATCAATTCAAACTACTATCAAATGTTCTGTATGTTCCTAAACTCTCTACAAATCTGTTGTCAATAAGTAGAATTCTTGATTTAGGTCATAGGGTAGAGTTTGAATATGATCAATGCCGAATTGTTGATAGGACAAATAAGATCCTTGCACTTGACAAGAGACATGGATACTTATATAAATTGGCTCATTGTTATTCTGACACTAGTCTAGCCTTGAAAACCTCTGTTCTTGTCAATAAAGCGTTACTTGGGCATTATCGTTTAGGACACTTGAATCATACATCTATGTCGAACATGTCCAGACAATCCTATCCAACCAACAAAGTTGACCTCCTTGTCTGTCTCATAGCTACATCCTTGGAAAGCATACTAAGATTCCTTTTAGATCGAGTCATAGGCATGCAACAAAAGATGTTTTAGAAGTTGTTCATTGATGTAAAGTATTTTATTACCTGCATTGATGAATATTCCAGAAGAAAACCTATTTATTTCATTATTAAGCATAAACCAGAGGTTTTTAAAATCTTTCGACAATTCAAAGAGCATACAAAAATAAAAATTGGTAAAAGAATTAAAACACCGAGGTTCAACAACGGAGGAGAATACATCTCTACTGAATTCAAGGAGTATTGCCTTAGCAACGACATTGAGCAACAATACATTACCTCCTATTCGCCTCAATAAAATGGACTTGATGAGAGAAAGAACAGAACCTTAGTCAACTCGGCCAAGTGTATGCTTGCGCATGTGAGACTTCTGAAATTATGGGCTGAAGCTGTTTCCACTGTAGCTTGAAAAACAAAATTCTTCCAGAAGGGAATGTCATGTTTGAGACAAGAGATGAGGCACGAAAGATGTTGTCTAGCATCAGAATGGACTACAAGCAATATCATGCATGTCCAAAGGATTGTATTTTATATCGAGGCAGATACCAATCACTCAAGAGATGTCCTATTTGTGATACTCCTTGATATAGAGATGATTTGCAAGGAGCAACCATTCCATGCAAAGTTTTACGACATTTTTCATTAAGTCCACTATCACAACGTTTATTTTGTTGTAAATCTCTTGCACAACTTATGGATTGGCATGCACATCATACCTCTACAGATGGGATAATGAGGGTACCTTCAGATTCACCTCCATGGAAACACATCAACAAAGGGTATCCAAGCTTTGCCATGAGTCAAGAAATGTGAGATTTGGTCTTGCAATAGATGGTGTCAACTCCTTTTGTGTACGAGCAACTACGTGGTCCATTTGGCCTGTTTGCTTGGTAAATTATAATATTCCACTTTGGTTAAGTACAAAAAAGGGACACATTATGTTGTCACTTCTTATTCTTGGCCAACACAAGGTTGAGGACATGGACGTGTATCTTGAACCACTTATTGATGAGTTGGAAGATTTGTGGAAAGGGATAAAAGCATATGACATTTCGCACCCCTTGCATGAGAGGAATTTTACATTACATGCCATTGTAATGTGGACAATGCCAATGCTCAGGTAATCATTCAAACAATGTCTATTTTGTGTACATAGGAGTTTGTTTACAATTACGTACAACTACTTTTTGACATTTCATGATATACTACAATATTATTGCTAGAATTAGTCTTTTGGCATGTACTTTTTTCAGTTAGTGATTGAAAGTATCCTTTGTTGGGCAGGTTTTACAACGGCGGGGAAAATTGTTTTTTTTTTTTTTGTGCAGGTCAAATCTTGTGGCAAGATATTCTCATAGTCTCAAAAAAGTTGTTTATGAAAATCATCGTAAATACTTGCATGAAGGCCATCCATTCAGAAACATTCATAGAAGAGGTTTTGGAGAAAGACTTGAGAGAGAGATGCATCCAGAGAGGAGGTTTGTGAAAGATTGGTGAAGACTTTGGGAGGAGTCTCAAAAAAAGCCAATTGAAGGTATGACAAGGTTATCTATATTTCAAAATTTGGAATATTGGAACAATCTTTTGATTAATCACCTACTTGATCCCATGCACATATATAAAAATCTGGGTGAATCTATATGGAAGTACTTGATAGGTGAAAAAGATACCATTGCTATAAGGCATGATCTAAAAAAAATTAAATACCAAAAAATAATATTCGATAAAGGATGGTGAAGATCATGCTCCAAAAGCACCTTGGACATTCACTAAGCAGGAGCTTCACCATGTGCGTTCCATTATGCATGACATTAGAACACCAACTAGTTTTGCCCATTCTTTATGGACATTATTCACAATGGATTGAAAGATTCAAGGTCTCAAGTCTCACGATTGGCTAAAGATGATGCAATTCATATATCCATTGTCAATTCATGGGTGCTTGTCAAAAAATATTTGTGAGACCATATACAAACTATCAATCATTGTCAGGTATATACATTTACTGGTGTATTATTATTGACTAGAAACTCAAGACATAAAATGAATTGAATATGTTGTAGATAGTTGTTCAAAAGAAATTTGTGAGCTAGATCTTCGTAAGAGACATGAAGATATGGTGGAGAGTGTGTGTGCATGTTTGAGAGATATTTTTCGACTTCCATCATGGACTCGCAAGTGCATCTATTGGTGCACTTGGTTGAAAAGTTTCTATTGCTAGTCCAGTGCACACTAGGTAGAAGTGCATTTTTTTTTGCATGTGTAATGTAAATTAAATCAATTGATATTTGAACTCATTAAATAAAACTCTTATTTTTAATCGTTTGTGGTTTTTTAGGTGGATGTTCTTTTTGGAAAGGTTTATGAATGTGTCAAAAGGCAAGGCCTTAAGGTGGCATATTAGAGGGATGCTCTCTTTTATGTTACTGAAATTTGCACCAACTACATCCATTTGCTCCACAATTGTGGCATGAGGAGAAAGTCGAAGAAGTAACAGGTGAAAAACCTCGAGGGATGGGAAAGGTCCATAGGTTGACACCCTTCCAACGAGAAAAAATTCTCACATATGATGAGAATGGTAAGCAAGTGGAAGTTACTCATTTTGCATTTGTGAATCTTCTTGTGTAGAGTATGCTATGCAAGTGGATGATGGTTTTCATGGAATCATGAAAGGAAGGGTGGCACTTTGGAGGCAAAGGGAAGTCAACTAGCAAAGATACTTTGGCAGGTCATTGAAGAGTCAAGTAAGGTCAAGGGAGCATCAATGAAGTGTTGTTCAAGTTTACTTTACTTGTTCTATCTCATGTTTGAACAATTTCATGTGAAAAATTGTCAAGATATGGTGAAACTAGTTACGTTGTTTTGCATCATGTTGATGTTGGAGTTGTACTAGCATTTTTGGCTGGTTTTGCTTATGGAAATGAAGCTAAAGGAGGTTCATTATATCACTCATTCATGGTCAAGTCATCAAGGCTTGATGATATTATATGGGTGGAAACATATTAAGAAAGGACAAAGATGGAGGATACATGCAAGCACTGGTTGATTACTCACATTTATTGTTTGGTTGCAGTTATTTTCTAGAAAGTCAAAAGTTGGAAGCATGGGAGAATCATTGCATTTACATTCTATTTGGTTCTTCATGTTCTAGTTACATCTTGATGTGTAAAATTGTGTAAGAAATAGTGAAGCATCCAATGTGGACACTATTCTTTGTATCAATTATGAAAGTTACCATAAAACCATAGAAAAGAAGTCGATACTTAGGATGGAGATCATTCTTTTGATGGATCAAATCAGTGTGGTAAAATCTATGCTAAAACTAGCTAAAGAGGGAGCGTGAAAAATTCAACTAGTTTAGTTGATCTATTTTGGCAAATTTTTTCTTCAATAACTTACCTATGAACTCTTTCATTTATGCAGTCCTTACACACAACACTATGCAATACATGTATGAATAGATAAGCGTCACTTTTATCTCATTAACATTCTAAACATTTGTTACACAAAACATATTCAAGAGACAGAGAGAGAAGAACTTTGCTTCTCACATCCTACACACAAAATTGTGTAAATTTCTCATACTTTGTATGGTTTCCCCAACACGCGCTTAAGTCTAACATTCATCCATCATGCACTTACGTAAAAGCCAACTCAGAAACGTAACAAGCTTAACCATTCAAACTTAAGAAAACTGGAATTCCAACCAACCCAAAAGCCAACTCAGAATCCGTCCCCAAAAGGTAACCAAAGGCAAAGACAAGCCACACATGAAAGCCAAGGCATAGTGGTCGCCAAACTAACCAATTGGCATAGCGGCAAGCCCCACGTCGATGACGAGGACCCTTAGGCGCCGACGACGCAAAAAGGTTGTAGTAAGGGTCCTTCCACTTGGACCAGTCCCGGAGGCGAAACCGAAATGGTAATCATCCCCAAGGATCAACTTTATTAGATTTGGAAGAGGTTACATTCATACATAGACTGACCGGTCTCGGGGCCACCAACACATGCTGGGCATTGTGCCTGGCTCGTGCTGGTAGAGGGAGCTGAGACCTGGCGACTGGATTCCTGGCGTTGGTTGAGCTGTCCAAGTTTCTGTCTGTCGGACTCCCCCTATAGTTCTGCTGTGATTCAGCGCACCCCCTCTGTTCTGAATCATAGTGCTTTCTGGTAAAGCACGCTTTTTAGGACTTAGTTTTTATTTTGCTGATTAAGCCTGGCAAGCCTAGCAGAATCAGTCTGGCTCCCGGGAGCCGTCCTGGCGGCAGAATCAACTTGCTTCTTGACTAGGGCATGACTCGAGCTCCAGAGCTAGCTCATGACTTGTGACTACTTGACTGGCTCACCACAGGTCGGAGGGGCTCAGTCCTTGACATTCTAACTTGCTTTGGGACCTTAGGGAGCGTCACCCCAAAGAGTCTTACAGGGCACGCTAGGTGCACCTGAGTCAGCTTTACAACACTCTTCCATCCTAAAATCGCACTTGATTTTTTCTCCTACTTTGACACATTGCATTGGGTGACCCTGATTCTGATGTGGCAACAATGCATGCCCTGTGGGACGTCGACATGACTCATGGATGTCCGTTGAGTTTGTCTACGACGTTCGTTCTGAGCCAAAATTATGCCAAAATTCAGGTCTTGACAAGGTCCACAAATAGGGTTTTCGGACCTGTCCTTCTGATAATAGATGGGATGGGACGTGTGGGAAGTCAATATGACCCGTGGAGGTCCGTCGAGTCTTTTTACGATGTCCGTTTTGGGCAGGGAGTCGGGTCGGCCTAAATAGGGGGTCTTCTAGCCTAAAACATCACTTGAATTTTAACACTACTTTCGGACATTCCATTCAGTGACACTGATGCCGATCTGGCAACAACGCATGCCTTGGGGCCGACGGATAAAAATTAAAATAAAGCATGTAAAAAATAATAATAGATAAAAAATAAAATAAATAATTTATAAAAATGATAAAAACCTTAAAAAAAAAATTTATAAAAAAAATACAAATAAAATAAAACACCACGTCAAACTCTCTCTCTCTCTCTCTCTCTCTCTCTCTCTCTCTCTCTCTCTCTCTCTATTTTTCTTTCTTTCTTGTTCACTTGCTCGCTCGATCCATTCCATCGATCAACCATGCTGCCATCGCCATGCCTGCCAGGTCAATCTTCCTCTAGCCCCGCCGCTCTCTTCCTCCCCTGCTCTTCTGGCCCTTCCCTTGCTCATGGCCTCCCTGCACTGCTCTCCAATCCCAAGCGCTTCACTCGTTTGTCCATTCATTGCAGCAGAGCCTCAGCCGAAGAGCAGCAGCAGCAGCTGCATTTGCCCAAGGAGAGGTTGGATGGGATTAAGTTAACAGGTGCCATTTTCGGGGATGAGAAGCAGCTGACTGGCCCTCGGAAGCTGCTGGAGCACGTCCCTGCTACTGCCAGGTTTGTAACATGCGCAGCAATCGTGGCTGGAGCCATGGCCGCTGGCTATGCCGTTGGGGTTAGGGCAAAGGGCACCAAGATCGCAGCGGTGGGTGGTGCTTTGGCTCTGGGAGCGGTCGGGGGCGTCGCTGCGTACTCGATTAATTCAGCCGCACCTCAAGTTGCAGCTGTGAAGTTGCACAATGCTCTGGTGAACAACCCTCGACCAGTCAGCTTGCAGAAGCAGGAAGTTGACGAAATTCTAAGCAAGTATGCTCTTCTGTCATTTTTGTTTCAATTGATCTTTTTTTTTCTTATTTATAGATGATAAATTTCCCAGAGATGTTTTCACCTTTACCCTACAAGAAACGGTTGTTATTAGGAACACGAGCTACATCGAAGACTTTTTGAACTTTGCAAATTGCATATTGTTTTCATTCTAAAGCTAAGGTTCTTTGAGAGCAATAGACGAGAAGACCTTTCTTATTGAACATGGAGGGGCTTTACTTTTTAATATTGATCTTTGATTGTTTTTGGATGATTCCTAAGGTTTCCCACCTTTTCAGAATCGGAAAAATCAGCCCTTATACCAGTTAATAATGGAACCCTCCTGGAAAGAATATGCCTTTTGGCTTTTTTTTTTGTAAATAATGTTGGGAAGCTAGAAAGGAGTAGTTTTCTTTTGCATTTCACACGACTTACTTCTTAGTTCTATAATCTTCTTACATAATGCAAGCTAGTCACTATACTGTAGTGGCAAGTGCCAGCTCTCGAGTTGTGAATGCCATAATACCCTTTTGAAAAGCATTGGCTTTATATAAAAGAAACTGAATTTTTTGCATGTATTGTTGGAAAGATACCGATTTTTCTCAAGAGTCGAAACGAAATACATATCACTTGCCCAAACTCTAATTTTACCCACTCCAACTTTGTGTCGTCCAGACTCGAGACTTATGTCATGACTCAAGAATATAGTTTTAAAAATCACGTTTTAATTAAAGACAATACAATCCTATTCTTTTTGATTCCAATCAAGCCCTTGTGATTATTTAAGTAATCACCGGCTGGGTCTGTTTGAAGTGTTAGGCGTGCTTGTGCGTATATTAGAAATGTGTACCTTTTTTTGTTACTCAATAGTTCCGCAAAAAAAAAACTAAATTCCACTTGCATACTTTTATCAGATTAGAGCATTATCATCTCTTTTAAATTTGTACTTATGCAATCCACACTTTTCTAAGATATATTGGGCCGTGTCTGAACATCCCTAAAATGGATGAACTTCCGTACATCTTGCTTATTTTCAAAGTGCAAACTCTAGATGAGGATCATAATGACGTAACTATTGTTGACCATGACCTTTTTATTGTGGAAATTCTTTTGTGAAATTGGTTATTCTTGATCTTGCAATGCCTGCAAATCTTACCTTTTAAGTTTTAATGGTGTGCAGGTATGGTGTAAGCAAGCAAAACGAGCATTTCAACTTGGAGTTGAGAGAACTTTATGATCGGTGTGCACAACTTTGCCTTGATATAAATATTTAGTTTCAAAGTAGATATATCATAGGGATTTTCTTTAAAAGAGCACAAAGTTCAATACTTTGGCAACAATCTTCATCGATGAACATTACACTTTTTGACACCCCCTCCTAAATTCATAGTTACCCCTAAATGTAGAGACATCCATTTAAAAGGACTTGAAGATTATTTGCTGGAAATTATCAATGCCATTGAGCCATTGACAATTATATTCCACAAAAAATTATTGCACTAGCTCGGACGAAGATCCTGATTAAAAGATCAACATAAATCGAATCAATTTCATTCCCTTTGTTGATAGTTAGGAGACTAGTCTAGTTACGACATTGCAAATTTTGGACATTTTCATGCTTTTAGAAAGTATGTAAGATTTTCAAATAGTGATGATTTTGTATTAGACACTATCCTTAAGCACTGATGTGTTTTTAAATGCTGTCATTTATTAGGCTGGATGATTATAAGTGAGGTGTTTATGAGAACTTTGGGCCATTACTTTCTCTAGCTTGGATTGGTCTTTCATTTTGATGAGGAATCGAATTCACCATGCCCCTTGTAGTAATAAAGGGGCATCATAGTTGAACGGTCCCCTTTGTGAGACTTGTTTGAATGCTAAGGTGCACCAGAATGATGTTCCCTTGCCAGAACGTTCTAGAACGATCGTTCTGGGATGTAGAATGTCCTTTTAAAAAAAAGCCTAATTTTTTTATCCACAACCTGCAAAATTTAGAGCTAGGGAATTTGGGTCTCTGGGCTTGGGAGTATCCCGGGGCACCATCCATACCATCTCCCGATTGGGGTATGGAATTGTGATGGCATTCATTCATCCTCTACAACAGGTGACCTGATTGACTTCATTATTGGACGAGACCTATTGTTTTTCATGGAGACTCATGAGAGCCAGGAGCGCGAGCTACCCATCTTTCCAAGGTATAGATGGGATTCGATATATAGACCTGAGACTAGATCAGCTAGTGGCCGAGGTTCTGGAGGGGTGGCTTGTCTCTACAGAGAGTCCCTTCATTACATAGTTGAGTTTATCAAATACGACGAGCACGCACGGTACATCTGGATTCGTATTACTAGACGGGATATCGGCTTGGATAGGGACATCTTTCATTGCTGCATGCTATTTTCCTCCGAAGTCTTCTTCTTTTGTTGATGAGATCAGATCACCTTACCTGGACCTCTCATTGGACATTATCAGATTCTCAGAGAGGGGGCATATTTTCCTCAATGGGGATTTTAATGCCGGGACCGCTTCACGACAAACGAAGTCTAGTTCATGCCCTTGACAATGACAATATGGGACTCACTAGGATTTATGAGGATGGACCAGGACCTATTACAACATATGGTGAGTATCTATTACAATTTGGTGAGGCACATGAGTTAGCCATTTATAATGGCCTATCTTACTGGCCCGAATCCGGCAGCTATACTTGTCACCCTCACAACGGCGGTCATAGTGTCGTTGATTACCTCATGGGGTCACCATCCTCCATTTTCCTCATTCACAGTTTTCATATTTCTCCCACCACTACCATTTGTTCCTTTCCTTCGCTATTGGCCACCTCCCACCCCCTCAACCCCCATCACACTCCATGCTACCCCATGCACCCAGATACACATTCCATCCCCTCTATGTACCACTCTACCAAGAATCTCTTGACTCATTACTTCACTCTTTTCATCACAACAATCCACTGGAATTTCAAGTTGCCTTCCTCACCACTTCTCTCCATACTGCTGCTTCTCTGACCTTCCCATCTAAACCCCATAACAACAGGCCATCTCATTCGCGGTCACCTCGCCCTTTCCACCCACCATGGTATGACTCGGAATGCCGCTCATCACGCTATCACTCATGCTCGTTTCCATGCCCTACATCTCCTTCGTTCCTCACGTCAATCTTATAACCGTACACTTTGTCATAAAAAATGTGCTTATGATGACTTCGAAGGAAAACGCCTTGTGGACCTCCTTTTCAGTTCCTCTTATGGTGCCTTTTGGCCTGAGTTTATCCCCCTTGCCCCACCCCCTCTCCTGGATGACCTTCGTATTTGGACCAATTATGCTACTAAGCTATACACTATACCCACTAATACACCCACCTCTATCTCTCCCCGACCATCGGACTTTACCTTCTTTACCCCTGATTTGGTGACCCCATGATCCCTGGTAATCACCGCACTATCATGATTGGGCATGTTCCTGCGAAATTATATGGCACCATCCTTCAGTCTGCATTTAGTACGGAGGCATAGTCCAGGAGATTGCATGCACTGGGTCAGGCAGGGTTCCGCGCCCACTATTCCACCACTGATCATATCTTCACCCTTCGAGCTCTTATCGAGGAAGCTAAGCACATGAAGGAAAAGGTTTACTGCTGTTTTGTGGACTTCAAGAAAGTCCCACGCTCCTTGCTCATTCATAGACTTCGTGATCCAGGCTTCTCAACGAATATTATTCTAGCTGTCATGGCTATCTACGAGAGAGTATTGGGTTGTTTTCAACATAGAAGTGGTATTTTTGAGCAGGTCTGGAGTACTATTGGGGTTAAGCAGGGGTGCTCTCTTTCAAGTTTCACTGGTTCTCTTTGGATTATACATTGATGAGTTGGAGAGGGTCATTTCTCAGTGTGGCAGTGACGATTGTAGACTTGGTGATATTCTGATTGCTATCCTCCTCTATGCAGATAATGTGGTACTAGTCTCTCATACAAGAGAGGGACTACAGAGACAGTTGGATTGCTTACATACTTTTTGTGGCCGTTGGGACTTAGGGGTGAACATTTCGAAGACCAAGTCATGGTCTTCAACACTTCTCAGGCTTTCATGCAGCAACATGAGCTTACTTTTGATGGACAACCTCTAGATGTGGTTCCTTTATGTACTTACCTAGGTGTGCTCTTCACTGGCCCTAAGTTCAGTCCAAAAAAATTGAATTGACAAGTTTTTTTCCCCCCTTCTAGAAAATGACTATGAGTGGTGCACTGCCTCTGATATTTGTGAGGTGGTGCATGGTCGTCATCATCATCATGAAACTTAGTGTCTCGGTGTGTCGTCTAATCTCTTGGGGTTTTGAAAATCGGGGGTATAACTTTGGTGCATTAGAAGTGTGGAAAGACAAAGGTGATGATTGTGCTTAGAAGGGCGACTAGAACAAGGGATAGATCATCTCTTGCATGGATCAGAAGTTCAGCTTCAAGATTCTCAATTATTGGGTTTTGGCATGAAAAACAAGATCAAATGAGGCGTTGCGGAAGAAGCCTCTTATTACTTAAGTGCAAAACCCAACAACAAACGAACAAGACTAGTGTCTTAATCAAGATCTTGTCAATAGCGACAACTTAACTTACAATAATAGATGAATCGATTCAATAAATTGGCATATCCCATTACTTTGTTCTGAAGAATTAGGCAATAGTTATCAAATTCAAAATCTAAGTACCCTAGTCCAATGAAATTTTAGTGACACTGTCTAAAATTTGTAATACTAGCTAGCATGACCCCATATGTGACTAGTATTTTTTTTTATCCTTATATTATTCTTTTGGTTATGGATTTTGTCTTTTTCTGTTGTATGTACACCAGGAAAAAGTGGCAACTCAGTAATAGCATCGAAGACCAAGTGATATGGAGCAACCAGAAATGCCAGGGAACCTGAAGATCATCCTGACAAACGGTAGCTAGGATGGAGGCAATAACCCAAGCTATTAGGAGATGCCAAGCCTGACAATGAGCAACAATCCAAGGAACAGACAAAGAGTCACAGGCATTATCATGGAAACCAAGATATCTGCACCACGGATGATTAGTAATATGGAAAAACCAGCACCAATCAATAGGTCCAAATGTAATCCAAGCTATATGTAATAACTAGGAAGATCCACCAAAATATGAAGATCCAACTAGATAGAGATGAAGGGAAAAAAGAGATAGTAGATCTTAGTCTCTAATACCATGTTATGAACAGATTCACATGTATTAGTATCAATGATGCATAAAAAACAGCAAAAGTAGTCCAGAAAGGGGATGATGATTCATCAACAACGGATCATACTTGTGATCGACCAGTAAAAGCTTTGGGAGTTCGTTTTGACTCTCAAGCAGCTAATCAAGGTCTTGCAACTGTGGATTGTACAGCCGGATACATGTGTTCAGAGTTGAGCTACAAAAATATTAGATTTAACCACATTGCCAATCCAAAGATGCACTGCCAAATCGCGGACAGCGATTCAGACAATGATCTGAATTGCGACCCCTCATCACTGGGGTGGTAATTTTTTTTTTCAACTAAAAAAATTTAAGATTCTGGTTCGCACAATCGCGATTCGCTGCATCTTTGGCCCAATCGTACTGTATAAATATCAATGGCTGCTGATAGCTCAGGCAGATCTCCCAACTAAGATCTCCAAAATAGAAATACAATAATAATGGACAACAAACTGAAAAATTATATAACAATCTACAACCAAGAAAATTGTATGAACCTTAATATGCTGAGTCATAAGCTGCATTTCAGACCCTCCTCTTAAAGTAACTGCAAATAATTCATATTACACAGAGCTCAAGGAACCAATTCAGTTAACTATAAGATGACTAGAAGTATGAACCGGAACCCTATCAAGTGGCCAATTATGTGTGACTTACTAACTAGTGGGTAATACCTTCAAAATTTACCCAGCAACTAAATGACAAAAAAAACGGACCAAATTTTATGAGCTAGTACTTTGGAGGTCTGAATAACTTGACAAGGCCTCAACTACACTAAAAGATCAATTTATGCCCTGATTATATGTCTATAATCAACATAAGTAACATCTTAGCATTCTATTTGAATATCCATAGAAAGACCTGCTCTTTGTCAATAAAAAAATCCTGAGATTTCTATAGAATATCATTGATAGTGACAGGGGAACACCTTTCTAGAGTTCTGAAGCATTTACGCTGTTTTATTCAAATGCGTTTTCTTTTGAACATCTGCTTTCTGATGCAGCTTTTTGAATACTGGTTTCGCTACATTGTAGTCCTTTTTGAGGGGCATTAATGGAACGTAGTTTGTGGATTCTTTGCCAGCTTTGTATCAAGCGTCATTCCACCTGGTAATGAGGACCTGAGAGGAGATGAAGTGGAAGCAATCATCAATTTCAAAAATGGCCTTGGGTTAGATGATCCTGATGCTGCGGCTGTACACATTGAGGTTCTCATTTGAGGCAGTGTCCCTTTCTACCTAGCAGAGAAAGTCTGGTGGTGATTTTCTTGGCCCATTGTCAGTAGATCGTAGCTTTCAACTGATGTTTCTTGATCGTTGACAGATTGGTAGGCGTATATTCAGGCAACGATTGGAGACTGGAGATCGAGATGCTGCTGTCGAAGAGCGTCGGGTATGAATTCAAATTTGACTTTGTTTCTCTGTAGTTCAGACCTAGGAAGTTTTTTGTTTTATGAAGAGTGAAGATTCTTATGTCTTGATTGAATGACATTTATAAGGTAGATTTCAGGTGGACAAGCTGATATATAGAAGTAATGCTGCTCAGGTCTCTAGATTTAGCCTCAATGTCGTTAGTTCAATGATGGGGGAGAGAGAGAGAAGAAAGAAAGATTTATTAACGTCTTTTTCATGCCGTAAGCCATAGAAGACCAAACAATACATCAGATAAGATGGAACTTAGACGGATCAATGCCATCAAACAACTTAACCAAAGCAAAACTAGCTAACTAAGATGAGATTTCATGACCAGGATTATATGGTGCGAAGACCACTTACAGGTTCTATCTTAGACTTTGCACTCTCATCAACCAATGTTTTACTATCGACAAATTTGATAAGACCGTCTCAATAGATAAGCCGGTTTCCAGAAAATAGAGCTTCTTGTTGTGCCTTCTTAGGTTCTTGCACTTGCATGAAGATATTCTAGTATCCCTTAGTCTAGATCTCTTCCCAACACTTCACGATGGTGAGACACTAATGTGAAGCCGATGACGAGAGTATCCGGATCTTCCTAGGCCGCCAGGTAGTTTCCATACCTGTGATATGATGCTGAAGATTCTCATCCAAAAACTTCTTGGTCTCCTCAACTGCATTTTGGGAGTTCAAAATACCCCTACTGCTAACGTTAGGAGCTTTCTGCTTTCGCAGATGGCTCTCGTTGAACGTGGCTGAGATAAATGAAGGTGAAGGCGAAGGTGGAGGAATAGCTGATTGGACAGCCGTTTGGTGCTGTTCCACTTGGCTTTTGAGCTGCTGGATTTTGGCAACAGAGGCAGGCACTGATGCTCAGTACCTCAGTGATGGAAGCAAGCGCTGTCGCAGCAAGGAGCTGGAGGGGGAGGCAGGTGTCAGGCGCATCACAACAAAGAGCCCTGATGGACTGCAGCAGAGTAGTACGCTCAGGAACCGCAACTCAGGTGGCGTAGGTGACCAGCATCAGATGGCGCGGCAGCAGACTCAGGTGATGCAGCATCAGGTGGCACAACAATGGACTAGTACGCTCAGGTACCGCGAGCAGCAGCATGCACGCACCTAGCGTGCCATTGCGCTGGAAGGAGATCGCACCATGAGAGAGAGAGAGAGAGAGAGAGAGAGAGAGAGAGAGAGAGAGAGAGCTTTATTAACGTCTTTTCCATGCCAAAAGGCATTTAAGACAAAAAGTACATATCAAGTGTGTGGTGCAAATAGGAGCGTGTAAAAGATTTCCGATAACAATATAGAAAACGTATATGAAGTTTAGCTACTAAAACAACATCGAGTAGCTACAAATGATGGTGGTGGTGGTAGACACGTATATGCTCATCATAAAATCATAAACTCAATCAATCAATTCCTCCTGCCATTGAAGAAAGATGTAATGGAGGCTGTAGCTGGAGGTAATGTGTGTTGATGACGTCGTCTAGGAGGTCGTCTGTGTAGTGTGTGTCTCTTCATACCAGTGATCCTACAAGCAACAAGAATCTGGGTTATATGCCGTCTCACGTCTCTGCGTCATCGGTTGCACTATCCTATGAGTCTAGACCATGCCGTGATCTCCTGCGAGAAAAGGAGGTGATCTAGAGCTGTGTGTCAAGGTGACTACACTGAGCTGGCTGACATAGATCCTATCGCAGAAGTAACATCTCTTTGATCATGAGTGCCACACAACGTGGATTCTCATATGCTATGGTCGACCGTAGAGTGATGGATGCATCTTGAAAAAGACAGTGATATCTCCCTCTAATTTCATAGTATGTTGGACATCTGAATAAGAAGTGCTCCTTGGACTCTATCTCGGATAATGAGCACATTGGGCAAGTCCGCTCCTCTCGTGGGGTACTATGAAAACGCCCAATCTCAATCATAAGCTAATGTGATGGGACTATGGATGACCCAATATGAACCTTAGACCATGCGATAATCTTGAATCCAAATAACGTGGTAGAACTGGGAACCCTACTGTATCCAACTCCAAGAAGTGAATCCGATAGCAGTTGGGTTTGACCCCAAGGTGGCCCTGCCACACTAGACTCAAATATGCTTTGGATAGGAACCATTTGATGTAGTCATGGGTACCCAATGGAAGGTCTGTGATAGAAATGCCAACTGTGTCAAGTAAACGAGAGGCCTGAGAAACCATGATAACTGGAAGCCCTGACTATGAAGATGCTGAGATGAGATAAGTTATGACTGTGGATACCTCTGCTCATCCAATGGGAATAACCCGATTCTCTGAATATAAGTGATAAGAGGGGAGAGAGTGAGAGAAGAAAAAAGAAAACTGTATTAACGACTTTTACATGCCAAAAGGCGTATAAAAAAAACAATATATTCAAATATGATGGAAACAAGACGGAACAATGCCGTCAACCAAATAAGAAAAACTAAGCTATAGCTAGTCCAGGAATATACGGCACGAAGATTTACAAGGTCAACTGGATGTCAAACTCAAACTCAAACTCAATTCTATTCTAAGTCCAACTTCAAGCTCATCTATTTCATTTCAGCTAAACGTTTAGCCTCAACAAAGCAGATTTTACCATCTATGTATATGAGATGCTTGCCTGTTTCCCTCGCTTTTTGTAGAGCCTCTTTTCTGTCCATCACTTGTACAAACGTGAGGTCTTCGTCCAGGAAAATTTTGGTATTTTTTAGTTTATGTCTTTGATGCAGTACTTCCCGTCGAGAGTCCAACGAGGTGAACTGTAGGACCAGAGTATTAGCATCTTTCCTGGTGCGCCAGGCTGAGTCCAAACCTTTGTCGTGATGATGGAGAGTAGCTTCCAAAAAGTTTTTGGCTTCTATAAATGTATCCTGAGAATCTGGGATGCCTTTGACACGAACATTGAGAGCCTTTTGCTCGCGCAACTGGCTCTCAGTCAGTGTAGCAGAAATGAATGAAACTGGAGCATTTGTCGATTTACCTGGACCTTCGAGAATATTTGCCCAAGATTGGACATATGTATGGTGTTGCTCCACTTTACTTTCGAGTTCTTGGATCGTAGTTGAAGCAGCTACATGGAAGGGTACTGCACATTTGATGGCTGTAATTTCCTCCTTGATTTCTGCAATGGATGAATCAATCAGCTGAAGGTGTGCTTGCACTGATGAGATCATCTCTAGATGAGAGTCCATTTTTTTCTGATGATGGGAGAGAAGTCCGAAAACCCTTATAAACTCTGCACTGAATGCAGAAAGCACTGAAGAGGTTGATGGAAGCGCTTCTTGAGATGAGGTTAGGGGAAGAGGAGTAATAGGCTCTGTAGTAGACAAAATAGACGTGGGAGAGAGAGAAGTGGCATAAGGTAGATCAGAACCAGGCAAAGCTAGAGGTGCAGAAGGTACAGTTGAAGTGGAGTCATCAAAAGGTTGAAGAGAGGGGGCAGTTGATACCTGTGGATCCACACAAGGGGTGAAGCTCCCCTTGTTCCCTCTCGTATTGTTAGCCATATCTAGCAAACCTTTGCAAGGCAGCTAGCAATGTGGAATACTTTAGGACAGTCACTAATCAGTAATTGATTCAGGCCGCGTGGAGCAGGTCAGGTGCAGAGCCTCAAGTGCCGCTCATAAGAAAGCATGGCTGCAACGATGGACAGCAGCAGCCCGCTAGTGCGCCACCGTGAGGGGCAGCGTGTGAGCAGGGCGCGCTGGAGAGAGAGAGAGAGAGAGAGAGAGAGAGAGAGAGAGAGAGAGAGAGAGAGAGATTGTAAGAAAGTAAAGTGGAAAAAATGTCCTTTTGATATGTCATGTGGGAGCTAGCCCCACTACCAATCCACCAAGAATCATTGGTGTTGCTCTTGGATGATGGAGGTTTGTTGGAAACCATCAAAGATGACTCTTCTTCATCCTCCTCCTCCTGATGTGCAATGTTGCTTTGTTTGCTCTCTTGTGCCTTCTTCTTCTTGAGACATTCTAATGCAAAATGTCCTTTCTTTTTACAAAAAAAACATTTGAACTTGGACTTGTCCTTGATCTTGCCCTTTGAGCTTGAAGCATCATCCTCTTCTTTGGTCTCCTTGAAGCTGAGAGAGAGAGAATTAGAATTAGAATTATTATTATCAATGTCTTTTGGTACCCAAAGGTACATAAGACAAAAGAAAGTCCAAAAAGTGAGGAGCATTGTCCGCATACGGACTTATTTACTAGTAAAAAGAAAAGAAACTAGCAAATCTATCTCTCTACCTCTAAGAAGAAGTATCAAAGCTTGACCACCAGCTTGCGAGGATACAATGCAAGAGCTTAACCACCTGCTCTGCGGAGGAGACTAGCTACGAGCAAGCTGGAAATAATGAGTGATAGTAGTAGTGGAGCGTGCTGTAGACTGGCGGGAAGCCCGTGGAGATCTGGTGGTCCTGGATCTAGCAGAAGTATGTCAGACTCTTTGTGTCTTCGATCTCTGAATGGGGACTTCAAAATCCACAACGGAAATATCCTCTCTGTCTCGCTTCTGGAAAAACTGGGTAATATGAGCCTGGTTGTGATCCATATTTGTGTTAGGTAGAAGTGAAGCACGTAGAGTATACATCTCTCTCAAAAGAAGACCCACACATCTGGAGTTTGGATACTCGAGGAAGGATCGCAACGTGAGAGGGGTATCTCTATATAAACAGTGGTATCGCCCCCTGATCTCATAATATACTGGACAACGAAAGATGAAATGGAACTCATCCTCCACCTCATGAAGAGAACAAAGCTGACATATCCTCTGCAATCTGGGAGTGTCCGTGTATCTACCTGTCTCGATAGCCAGCTGATGAGAAGAGACTCGAAGCTGTTCCATACGGTACCTCAGACCAAAAGATAATGGTTGTGTAAGATATGCTGGAAGGATAGGAGTACCTGTAATATCCAACCGTAGTAGATGTGTGCCATAGAAATGTATCTTGACCTTATCAGGGTCAGGCTGAGTAAAAAGCGTGCGGGCAGGTCGTGGTGAGAGTACGGTAGGAGGGGAGTCTAGGGTATAAAGTTTTGTGGCATATTCGACCCAGGATTCGGTTGCGATGGGGGCCAAAGTCGAAGAGGATCTGGTGAAATGTTTCTGGAAAAAGGAGGAAGGGGAATCTAAAGAGTCGATCAACCTTTGACAGATGATCGTAGGTATGTTATCTTCTTTGTTCTGGTGGCTTTATGATACTTTTTTTGGTGTTGTTTGAGTGTTGTAGGGGAGTGTAATCTGGCATATACCACATGTTTGTGAAGGGAGCGACATTCGGCATCATACCAGCGGTTGTGAACGCGTCTATGAGATGATATCGTCTTGGTGGGGAAAGATGAGGACGCCTCAGATAAGAGGGATTTAGATAGAAAAGTGGCTTGCTGCTCAACTGATGCCGTGAAAGGGAAATTAGTAAGTAGTTGGGACATGGCTGTAGTGTAGTTTGCGAGTCCAGAATGAGTAAAAGGAACACATTTGTTAGTAGAAGAGGAGCGTGGAACTTTGGAAGACGGGGTTATGTGACCAAGTGAGAGGCGTAAGAGTGAGTGATCAGAAATGGTAGGAGGTGTAATGGAGAAATCAGATATGTGAGGGATCAAAGCAGGTGATCCAATAAAGTAGTCAACTACACTATGTCCTCCACCATGAGGATAACATGTAAACGATGAGGAAGGCCACTGTGTGAGGCCATTCAGGATGACTAGAGAATGTGTCTCCGCAAGAGTAATCAACTACTCTCCAAAAGTTGTAATTGAAGTGTGTGCATCCTGTGATACTCGATCAAGTCCCATATCCAGAGGATGAAGCCGGAGAAAGTCAGTATCTGCATGAAATTCTGTCTGTCTAGAGCTAGTGCGGGCGTTGAAATCTCCTGCCAATAGAATGTAGCCTTGCTGAGAAAAAACAGCAATATCATCTGAGAGTGCCTGAAATGGGTCTCCACCAAATTCAGCAAACGCCGAAGTCTGTGGAGCAAAGTAATATACAGCCATATAAATGTCCTGAGGTAATCCCAATAATGAACCAATAGTATGTAGCCATATATATCGAGCATATGGATCTTGCTTAACCATCGTAACTGCGGTGGCTCTGTATAAACAAGTTACTCCGGCAGATCCACGACAAGTTTTTCCCCTCACAAATGGGCGAAAAATAGAATGCCAAGAGTAATCATGGATATGTGGAAGAGGATGATATAAAGACTCATGGGTTTCAGCCAACAACAAAATGTCACATTTGCTAATAAAATCAGTAAAATCTCCTGCCGATGATGATGATAAAAAACCATTACAATTCCAGAAGCCAAGTCTCAAAATGGTAGGGGATCTCGGGCAGCTCCTAAACCCGGGAGCCCCAAGTTCCTAGTTTGAGAGGAGGTCAAAATATCGCGGTTTGCCGTCGATAAAAACGACCCTTTTCCGTTTTTCTTTTGCTTTGTGAATAATCTTTTTCCTTGCTGACCATTGGGTATTTGTCATATCATCATCCATATAAATGAAAGTGCCTTTGAGTTTTGTTCTAAGCTGAAGGGCTGCATTGCGGTGTTGAAGAGCGAAATTTGATAAAAAGAACGTTGTCATCAAATTTACTACGCCATGCCGTATCAAAACCATCAGCAACATGAGATAACTTGGAAACGAGTAAATCTGTAGCCTCTTACTCTAATATTAAGAGCCTTTTCAGCTCTTCTAGCTTGTTCATCCAAAACTGTGTCCAAATTGTTATCCATCATAGAGGCTGAGATATGGGGTTGATTATCTTGTTTGAGAATCGATGTCGTATCTTCAACCTGTTTTACAAGTGATGAGAGTTTGCTGCCCATATCATCCGGTTTGAAGAGTGCTGCCCATGTCTTTGTCTCTTCGACTTGTTTTTCCAAGCAGGATATTTTGTTGGAAGTTTCGTCCGGAGGAGGTACATGTTCTACAATCCGTTGTTTAAGATATACATTTTTCTTGCTCAAGCTGCTCCACCCATTCTTTGACACCCACGAGATCCATAACCAATTTGCTATTCGCCATTTTAAAAAAGTGTAGTTGTTTCTTAAGGCCGAGGATTTCGTTTCAGATGAAACCGATATCATAGGCATAAAGGCTCTCAATAGGCTTGGAAGGAGTGTAATCGACTGTGGACTGCTGATGCATTTCTGTGGTAGCAAGTGGATTGTCACTGAAAATAGAGGGTGCACTAGTGATGCCTTCTAGTGCAGCCAGCGGTGGGATTGCTGTAGGTGAAATAGCATCCCCCTCCATCTCAGATGATGGAGGAGGAGAAGAGGAAGATAAACGGGGGGGCGTAGGGGCACCCCCTTTTTTCTTGGGAGCCATGGAGCTTCCCCTAGACAGAATGTGCCCAAAATTCAGGTCCCTGCTCCAACGGCTCGATGCTTCCATTGATCGCTGCTCCCATTGCCTGGGTACTCGTTGCTCCCATTGCCTGGTTGGCTGCTCCACCCTCCTCGTTGTTCGTTGCTCTCTATGTATCTACGTTGCTCATACCTCAGCGCTCCCTTCTCGCTGCTCTAGACCATTCTCGCTACTCCAAACTCATGCGTCATGCTATAGAGATACCTGCCAGCGATGGAGGTGCAGGCAACTATCACCCTTTGATCGCTGGAACTTGATTCATGAGGCATCAACAGTCTGCATGCGATGGTTGGGAGAGAGAGCAACAACGATGGCACAGAGAGAGAGAGAGAGAGAGAGAGAGAGAGAGAGAGAGAGAGAGAGAGAGAGAGAGAGAGAGAGAGAGAGAGAGAGAGAGAGAGAGAGAGAGAGAGAGAGAGAAAGCTTTATTAATGTCTTTTCCATGCCAAAAGGCATATAAGACAAATATTTAAGTACATATCAAGTATGTGGACCATCTGGGAGCATATGAAAAACGTCTCCAAAACTGAAAGAAAAGCATATGTAGTAAATCTAAACACAAGTACCAAAGTTAACTAAAGAACGTACGAGGGTTGTTTCCTCGTGGTAGGACGAAGAGGTCTAGCTGCTGGATAATGCTAGGAAGTGCGCTGTCTCTGATCTCTGTGGGAAGTCGTGTCCTCATCCTCATCCCATCATCTGAATCTGGGACTGGTCGTGAACGTTGTCTGGAGAAAAAGGAGGTAATCTGAAGCTGTGTGTCAGGAGCAATCTGACGCCGAGGCTGTAGATCCTGTCGTAATAGAAACATCTCTCGGATCATAAGTGCAACACAGCATGGATCCTGATAGGTAACAAGCGAACGTAGTGTAAATGGTGTATCCTTGAACAAGCAATAGTATCTCCCACGAATCTCATAATAAGCTGGGCAAATAAAAATAAAATGCTCCTCAGTCTCTACTGCACCTAGGGAACACTGCTGGCAGATCCTGTCCTCTCGTGGAGTACCCTGAAACCGACCAATCTCAATCTCAAGCTGGTGTGAAGAGACACGGAGCTGACCCAATATGAATTTGAGACCGTGTGATAATCCACATCGTAGGTAAAGTGGTAGAAGTGGGGACCCTGATACATCTGTCTCCAAAAAATGAAGTCGATAAAAGTCGGACACCCAACTGGCCATGCTAGGCTCGCTCAAGGTAAGCTCTATAAATGAATCGTTTGATGTAGTCATGGGTACCAGAAGGAAGAGCGGTGATGGAGATACCGAGTGTGCTAAGAAGTCTGGAGGCCTGAGAGAACCAAGCCACATGGTAGCCCTGACTGTGAAGACGCTGAGATGAAATGAGAGCAGCCTGAGTATATCTTTGCTCAGAGGACTGGAACGCATTGACGCGCTGAATATATGTGATGAGCTAGAGTAAGGCATCAAGGTACATAGGCGGAACCGCAAACTCAGCAAGGATGATCTGGTTTGGTACTGAAGGCTTAGCTCGAATCATGCATGAAAGCATAGCGATCTGTAGTCGCCAGATACTGGCCTAGTCAGATGAAGTGAGGCCCGTACACCATGCAGCTGATGCATATAGCCCTGTAGGAGATATGATGGTGTCAAAAAGCCGACACTTACTCGAGGCATATCGAATAGACTTACGGAAGCAAAATCTCTCCATCTGGGCAAGGGAAGCATGGCCTTTCCCAAGTCTACTAGAAGCTGCTTGTCTCATACTAAATATAGGACCAATAAAAAGTGTGCCCAGATAAGTGTAGGATGGGACAATCTCTAACGGCCGACTGTCAAAAAGGAACTCTTGTCTCAACATAAAGCTCTTGGAAGTGTTGAAGACCATCACTTTGCTCTTCACAATGTTCACCCCTAGGCCCCATCTGGAACAAAAATCATGAAGACAATCAATCTGTCTCTGTAACCCCTCTCGAGTAGGTGAAAGTAGAACCACAGCATTTGCATATAGAAGAATAACGATCAAGATGTCACCAAGTCTGCAACCAGAACCACCGCACTGCTCAATAACTCTCTCCAACTCATCAATATATAATCCAAAAGTGTAGGGGAGAGGGAACATCCCTGCTTCACCCCAATAGTGCTCATGATCTGCTTTGAGATACCTCTGTCACTCCGGAAACATCCCAATACTCTCTCTAAAGTGCCATCACTGCTAGGACTGTGTCATCAGAAAAACCAAGGTCTCGTATCCACTGGATGAGTAAGGAGCGTGGGACAGAGTCAAAGGCTTTCCAGAAGTCAACGAAGCAGCAATAGACTCACTCTCACCGGTGCCGAGCTTCCTCGATAATGGCTTTGAGAGTAAAGATATGATCTGTGGTAGAATAGTGAGCTCTAAATCTAGCCTGGCCTATAGCATGCAATCTCCTGGTCTCTGACTTAGTACTGACAGCTGACTAAAGACTAATGCCATACAGCTTCGTGATAACGTGCCCAATCATAAGAGTCCGATAGTTACTAGGATTCTTGGGATCACCATGTATGTGTGTGGGATGGATGATGTTGGTGCACCAAAAAGAAGGAAAACCGGAGACAACGGCTTGATTGAGTAGAGTGGCTAGGAGAGGTGATAGTAAATCCGCAGCATGGGTTAAAAACTCGGAATCAAGCTCATCAATATCCCTGGCTTTATTGGTGTTCATTTTCTTGGTGGCATTGTGGACCATATCAGAGGTGAAGAAGGTAAACTCAGGAGGTCTAGGGGAAATGGAAATAGGTGATTTGGTATCGATGGTATATAAAGCAGTGGCATACTTAGTCCAAATGCGCAAGTCATCAAGGAGCGGAGGTGGAGCACGGGGAATGAACTCACGCCAGAATGCCCCTGTGGAAGAACTATAGAGAAGACCAATAAGTCGTCGCTCCTGACTATCATAAGCCCATTTCTTACGACGAAGTAAGCGGGTAAAGAAATGACGAGTGGGTTGCAAGAGATGAGGGGTGTGTATGCGAGCATGTATGACAAGGTGATGCTGGGAACGACACTCATCGTCATACCAAGGTGGGCGCACTGGTCTAGGATTGTTGTTCTTTTTGTTATGATGGGGTCTAGAAGGGAAGGAGGCAGCGGCAGCCGTATGGAGTGCTGTGGTAAGGAAGGAAGCTTGCTCTTCAAGCGGGCTATGATGTGGGAAAATGTGGAGCAGAGGGGAGAGCGAGTGCTGATAGGTAGGTGCAAGTGAATGGTCAAAGATGTATTTGGGTGCACGAGATAAAGGTGGAGGTGAGAACTGTCAAGGCAAAGAAATAGTACCAAGACTAAAGGAAAGAAAGGAATGATCAAAAAGAGTGGTAGGAGAGATACAAAAATCATGGATGAGTGAGATGGTTGATGGTGATCCCATAAGGTAATCAACAACACTATGACCGCCATTGTGGGGATGGCAGGTATATTTGCTCGAGTCGGGCCAACAATTTAATCCATTAAGAATGGCCAACTCATGAGCTTCACCTAATTGCAGCAAGTATTCTCCATAAGTGGTAATGGGGCCCAAAATGTCCTCTCCTAGTAACACACAAGTCATCTCCATCAAGGGCACGTATATGAAGCTGGTCCGTAGAATCATAAAAATTAGTCTGCCGTGAAGTTGTCTTGGCATTAAAGTCACCAGTTAGAACAATGTAACCTCACTCTGCATATCTGATAATATTTGTAGAAAGATCAATGTAGGGTGAACCAATACCCTCTACAAAGGAAGAAGATACTGGAGGGAAATAACAAGCTGCAACAAAGATGTCTTTGTCAGAACCAACGCTATACTCGTCAATGCGGAATGTACCGTGAGTGTTCATCATGGCTGAGGAACTCAAAAATAGGATGCAGTGACTCTCTATATAGGCAAGCGACCCCACCAGAATCTCTCGCACTAGCAGATCTCATCTCCTGACGATAGACCGAGTCCCATCTGTATCCTGGAAAAGTCGGTAAACCTCTCTCCTGACTCTCATGAGTCTCCATGAAAAGTAATAAATCTCTCTCACCAATGAAGTCAAGCAGATCACTAGCAATGGACGATGAGTGTATGCCGTTACAATTCCAAACTCCAATCTGCAAGCGGCGTAGATGGGGCCTTAGTATGCTCCCAATACCGGGCGCCCCAATTCCTTATTTCTAAGCATCCTTGGACACATTATCAATGTATCGGATTCGACCATCCTGTAGATAACACGTCTGCCAGTCGCTCTAGCTTCTTGGAAGGCCTTACGCCTTTCCTCAACTTGTATGTACATAAGATCATCATCCATATATATTTGAGAACCACGTAGCTTGGCTCTACAGCGCAAAGCATCGCTACGGCTCTCCAAGGATGTAAAACGGATGATGAGGGTAGCATTATCTCGGGTTGTTCTCCATGCTGAATCTAAAGCTCTATTGTGATGCCCAAGTGTACTTTCAAGGAAACCTTTTGCTTCTTCAAGAGCATTTTGAGTGTTTGCGATGCCCCTTACTCGAATATTGTATGCTTTTTGCTCCCTAGATCTCTCTTCCGAAAGAGTAGCTGAAATAACTGAGGAAATAGGGGCACTTGGTGTGTTACCTTTTTTAATAATGGCTGCCCACGAAAGAGTTTCCTCTTTCTGCTTCTCAATTTTGTCTTCCAATTCTTTAAGTTTGTGCGATGGTTCAGGTGTAGCAAGAAGAGGCTGAGATTTGAGTTCTTTTCTCAGAAGATCCATTTCTTGATGCAGCTTGGCGTTGGCTTCTTTGAGAGCAGACATCTCCATTTTAACCATGTGTAATTCTGTCTTCAAGCCCTGAAAGTCCTGTAATAGCACGCTCAGGGTAGAGGCAAGATAGGACTCCACTGCCTTTGCGGGAGTGTATGTTTCTTGAGAGTTGGAGATAAGAGGAGTTGGATTGACATGCAATGAAGAAGAGGAGACAACAAATGAAGAAGAGGATGGGGAGATAGGAACTGAGGAAGATAAATCAGATGGGGAAGAAGAAGGGCACGAGTAAGAAGAAGAGGAGGAGGGCTGCTCAGCAGGAGGGACAGCGAAGGGGGCAGGGACAGAGGGGGATGCATCAGCGAGGGGGCAGAATCAGCGAGGAGGGGAGTATTTGGAAATGAGCCAGCATGAGGGTCAGCGAGGGGGACAGGCAGATCAGGAGCGGAGTCAGCAGGGGGGACAACGAGGGGGGCAGGAGATAGGTCAACAACAGAGACAGCAGGAGGCCCATTAGGCTGTGGAGGGCTGGCCCGTGGAGAGATGGAGCGAGGGCTGGCCTTCTTCCTTGAGGGCGCCATTAGAGAGAGAGAGAGAGAGAGAGAGAGAGAGAGAGAGAGAGAGAGAGAGAGAGAGCTTTATTAAGAGTGGGGATCCCATGAAACCTGATAACTACTGTACTATCATGATCGGACATATCATTGCTAACCTCTATGGCACCATTGTACAGTCAGCAATGAGTACAGAGGCAAAGACTCGGAGACTTCATGCTTTGGGACAAGTTGGTTACCGGACACACTACTCTACTACAGACCACATCCTTACACTCCGATCTATCATTGAGCAGGCCAGACATAGACGAGAGCGAGTTTATTGCTGCTTTGTGGACTTCAGGAAAGCTTTTGACTCAGTTCCATGCCATTTTTTCATCCAGAGGCTCAGGGACTTGGGCTTTTGTACGGATACCATTTTGGCAGTGATGGCATTATATGAGAGAGTTTTGGGTTGCAGGCATTTCTGACCAAGTATGAGCACCATTGGGGTGAAACAGGGGTGTTCCCTTTCACCTACGCTTTTTGGCTTATATATTGATGTGCCTGAGACAATTATCAGACAGGATGGTGGGATCGGCTGTAGTCTAGGTGACATACTTATTGCTATACTGTTATAAGCTGATAATGTGGATTTAGTCTCACCGACTAGAGAGGGACTCTAGCGATATTTGGACAGCTTACATATATGGTCACTCCTACAACATTATATGCGGCAGAGGCTTGGTGTACAGGTGTAACCTTCTTAGATTGGTCTCGTATATCTCGGCTCCAGACCACCATGCTATCTCGGATGATTGGGGCTAAGCCCTCAATCACAGACTAGATATCGCTGCTGAGTTTGTTGTTCCTCCTATTTTAGTAGATGCCCTTTTTAGGCTCATTATATATTATCAGAGAGTATTGAATCTCCCTTCTGACAGATTTTCCTACCATCCTCGAGATTACTATATGATAGTGGAGTTCATTTCTCATGGTACTCTCAGGCTGCACGCCTCTTGAGCACATTTGGTATTTCAGTCTCTGATCTCCCAACAAGCACTTATGAGTACATTAGATGGTTCATTTATCGGGCCTATATCTAGCATACTTGGCAAGGACAGTTGATCGTCAAGCCAGATTTCTATCGGACATATTTTCTGGAGTTTGATGGAGCAAGTTTTCCTATATGTGCACACTAGCTTGACTATGGACTGTTTACGGTTTACCCTTGGAAAGTTTCCTATACGTGCAGACTAGCTTGACTATGGACTATTTACGGTTTACCCTAGGACAATTTTGGGTTTCTTCCCCCCAGCTTGCTATTGAGACTGGTCGTTATCTCGGTACTCCACGTGAGCACAGATTGTGTCAGATGTGTTCCTTGGGAGAGATTGAGTCGGAGGAGCATTTCCTTTTCAAATGTTCGGCCTATTATGAGATCTGGGGGCGTTATCATTGCCTTCTCAAAGATGCACCCACTTTACGCTCTCTTATCACTTATGTAGATCCTAGGTGTGTCACCCTTATGATATATGAGATGTCCTTGCTGCGGAGAGCCCAGGCTCCAGTGGATAGTGATACACAGCCTCAGATTACGGACTTTTTCACTAGTCGCCGTCCCTAACCAGATTCAGATTCAAATGATGACAAAGATATTGACCTAGCTCATCGAGATCAGAGACAGTGCTTGACCTCGGGTGTTACCATAGCTTGAGCACCTACGGTTACTAGGAGAGTTTGCGTTCTGAAGTCCCACACTAGTCAGAGTTAACGCCCATGGAGACGACACAGACGACATCAACGTCCATCCTCTACTGTAGTATCATCTTCGAGACCTCGTATCACAAACTTCTTCAGTATTCTCAGCTGATATCACATACAGTGCTATCTCTTGGATATACTTTCGTTTGTTGTAGTTATTTTTTAGTGATAGACATTATGTATTCCAGATTATATTTCTTTAGCTATTTTTGCAGAGTTACTATGCTCCCTGGTTACTACACACCTGAAATGTACTACTCTGTCTTGTATGCTTTTCGGCATCAAAAGACATTAATAATCTCTCTCTCTCTCTCTCTCTCTCTCTCTCTCTCTCTCTCTCTCTCTCTCTCTCTCTCTCCCCCTTGCAGTCACATCCTCGAGTTTACTATATGATCGTGGAGTTCATTTTTCATGGTATTCTCAGGCTGCACGCGTCTTGAGCACATCTGGTATTTCAGTTTCTGATCTCCCAGTAGGCACTCATGATTACATTAGACGATTTATTTATCGGGCCTATATCCAGCATACTTGGCAGGCACAGTTGAGGGTTAAGCCAAGCTTTTATCACACATTTTCTGGAGTTTGATGGAGCAGATTTTCCTATACGTGCACACTACCTTGACTATGGACTCTCCCACTGTCTCCAGTTTACTCTTGGACAGTTTTGGTTTCTTCTCACTAGCTTGCTATTGAGACTGGTCGTTATCAGAGGACCCCACGTGAGGATAGACTATGTTAGATGTGTTCCTTGGGAGAGGTTGAGTCGGAGGAGCATTTCCTTTTCCGATGTTCGACCTATTACGAGATTCGAGGGCATTATCATTGCCTCTTCAGAGATGTACCCACTGTATGTTCTCTCATCACTTATGCGGATCCTAGGTGTGTTGCTCTTATGATATATGAGATGTCTTTGTTGCGGAGAGCACAGGCTTCAGTGGATAGTGATACACAGTCTCAGATTACAGACTTTTTCACTAGTTGTCGTCCCCGAGTAGATTCGGATTCAGATGATGACATTGATATTGACCTAGCATATCGTGATCAGAGACAGTGCTTGACGTCAATTATTACCAAAGCCCGGGCGCCTACAGTTACCAAGAGACTTTACCTTATGAGGTCTCATACTAGTCAGAGTCAACGTCCACAAAGACGACACAGACGACACCAGCATCCACCTTCTACTACAGCATCAGCTTCTGGACCTTGTATCACAGACTTTTTCAGGAGTCTCAGCTGATATCACATGCAGCTTTATCTCTTGGACACATTTTTCGTTTTGTTGTAGTTTCTTTAGTGATAGTCATTATGTATTTCAGATTGTATTTCTTTAGCTGTTTTGTGGAGTTACTATGCTCCCTGGTTTTACTACACACTCGAGTTGTATTACTTTGTCTTATATGCTTGTTGGCATCAGAAGACAAAAGAGAGAGAGAGAGAGAGAGAGAGAGAGAGAGAGAGAGAGAGAGAGAGAGAGAGAGAGAGAGGTTACTAGCTGATCGTTCTTCAACCCATTTGCCGGAGGACAACAAACCTCAGATTAGAGGCTTCCCTTTCTCTTGGGCCAGTAACTTAGTTTGTCTACCAGCAACTCTGCGTGACAGTTTTTGAAAAAGTCAGCGACCGACAAAATTGAGAAGCAGAAAGAGGAAACTCTTTCGTGGGCAGCCATTATTAAAAAAGGTAACACACCAAGTGCCCCTATTTCCTCGGTTATTTTAACTACTCTTCTAGAAGAGAGATCTAGGCAGCAAAAAGCATACAATATTCAAGTAAGGGGCTTCACAAACACTCAAAATGCTCTTGAAGAAACAAAAGGTTTCCTTGAAAGTACACTTGGGATCACAATAGAGATTTAGATTCAACATGGAGAACAACCCGAGATAATGCTGCCCTCATCATCCGTTTTACATCCTTGGAGAGCCGTCGCGATGCTTTGCGATGTAGAGCCAAGCCACGTGGTTCTCAAATATATATGGATGGTGATCTTACGTACATACAGGTTGAGGAAAGGCATAAGGCCTTCCAAGAAGCTAGAGCGACTGGCAGATGTGTTATCTACAGGGATGGTCGAATCCGATACATTGACAATGTGTCCAAGGATGCTGAGAAAGAAGGAATTGGGGCGCCTGGTATTGGGAGCATACTGGGGCCATCTACGCCGCTTGCAGATTGGAGTTTGGAATTGTAACGACATACACTCATCGTCCATTGCTGGTGATCTGCTTGACTTCATTGGTGAGAGAGATTTATTACTTTTCATGGAGACTCATGAGAGTCAGGAGAGAGGTTTACCGACTTTTCCAGGGTACAGATGGGACTCGGTCTATCGACAGGAGATGAGATCTACTGGGAGGAGAGCTTCTGGTGGGGTCACTTGCCTATATAGAGAGTCACTGCATCCTATTTTTGAGTTCATCAGCCATGATGAACACTCACGGTACATTTGGTTCCGCATTGACGGGTATACCGTTGGTTTTGACAGAGACATCTTTGTTGCAGCTTGTTATTTCCCTCCAGTATCTTCTTCCTTTGTAGAGGGTATTGGTTCACCCTACATTGATCCTTTTCCTTTATTATCAAATATGCAGCGAGGTTACATTAATGCCACGACAGCTTCACAAAAGAATGATTTTTATGATTCTATGGACCAGCTTCGTATACGTGCCCATGATGGAGATGACCTGTGTGTTACTAGGATTTCTGAGGACATTTTGGGCCCCATTACCACTTATGGAGAATACTTGCTGCAATTAGGTGAAGCTCATGAGTTGGCCATTCTTAATGGTTTAACTTGTTGGCCCGATTCGGGCAAATATACCTGCCATCCCCACAGTGGCGGCCATAGTGTTGTTGATTACCTTATGGGATCACCATCGACCATCTCACTCATCAATGATTTTTGTATCTCTCCTACCAATCTTTCTGATCATTCCTTCCTTCCCTTTAGTTTGGTACTATTTCTTTGCCTCGACAGTTCTCATCTCCACCTTTATTTCGTACATCTTTGACCATTCACTTGCACCTACCTATCAGCACTCGCTCTCCCCTCTGCTCCACATTTTCCCACATCATAGCCCGCTTGAAGAGCAAGCTTCCTTCCTTACCACAGCACTCCATACGGCTGCCGCTGCTTCCTTTCCTTCTAGACCCCATCATAACAAAAAGAACAACAATCCTAGACCAGTGCGCCCACCTTGGTATGACGATGAGTGTCGTTCCCAACATCACCTTGTCACACATGCTCGCATACACAACCCTCATCTCTTGCAACCCACTCGTCGTTTCTTTAACCGCTAAGTTCGTCGTAAGAAACAGGCTTAAGATAGTCTGGAAGAGTGACGACTTATTGGTCTTCTCTATAGTTCTTCCATAGGGACATTCTGGCGTGAGTTCATTCCCCGTGCTCCACCTCCGCTCCTTGATGACTTGCGCATTTGGACTGAGTATGCCACTACTTTATATATCATCGATACCGATACACCTATTTCCATTTCCCCTAGACCTCCCGAGTTTACCTTCTTCACTTCTGATATGGTCCACAATGCCATCAAGAAAATGAACACCAATAAAGCCAAGGATATTGATGACCTTGATTCCGAGATTTCAATCCATGCTGCGGATTTACTATCACCTCTCCTAGCCACGCTACTCAATCAAGCCGTTGCCTATGGTTTTCCTTCTTCTTGGTGCACCAACATCATCCATCCCATACACTTTATTGGTTGGCTGGATTTTTCGCTTTAGTTTCTTGTTCTTCTCAAAAATGGTTACTGTATTTCGAATGCTGTCTATTGCCTGTTTGGAAGCCGGTTTGGTTTCAAATCGGTGGGAATAGGCTGTAATAGAAGCAAAAGTACTCTAATTTGTTGGCTGTTGAGTGTTGGTGATGATTGACAGGATTGCATGGCTGCTCTCTGTGAAAGTACAGGCTTATGCTTCATTTTCCAGCAACCTAACAGTTGTTTGCAGGGTCAGGAGCCTGTAAAACCATTCTGGAGGATGGTTGGGTTCAGATCTGATGACAATTTGTTGAGTATTTGTAATAGCCTGCCAAACTAGGTTTTCAGGAAAATTTTGGACAGCATAACTGCTGTTTTCCAAGCACAGTGATGGCATAACCCTGCAAATCTTGCTTGGAAACTTTCTTATGCTGGAAACTTGTAAATAAAAGCAAAAGCAAATTGTAAATCGCTGGCAAAGCAAAGCAATCTGCAAAAAGCAGCGGATGATTGTGCTTTGTGCTTCCTGCATCAAAGAAATGAATAACTGTGGAAAAAAAACTCAGATTAACATGTTGTTGAACTCCTCCTGGGCGCCCTGAAACCTGGAACAGATTCTTCTGTTTGTGATGGTGATGAGCGGGCGTCTCTCCTCACTCTGTCCTCCCACCTGATGGCTCCACGGTCTCTCTCTCTCTCTCTCTCTCTCTCTCTCTCTCTCTCTCTCTCTCTCTCTCTCTCTCTCTCTCTCTCGCGCGCGCGCGCGCGCGCGTGCGGATGGGCGCTCGCTGAATCCAGAATTCTTTGAATTCGGCCGTGGGGTAGTCCGAGGTCGCAAGGAGAGGAGAGGAGAGTAGTTGAAAGGAAGGGGGGGGGGGTAGGTGGCCCCCAAACTCAAAGTGTATTCTTGTAAACTTGGAGTTATGCATGTTAGGAGTTAGGAGGGGGTGGGAGGCTAGTCTACTGATAATTTTTTGAGTTTTTTTGAAAGCCTAGGTTTTTCTTTCTCGTAGTGGGTTTTTCAGTTTTTAGGAACTGATGGTTTAATTTTGCAGTTGTTATATAAGCTAACAGTTGTTAAGTGATTTATGCTGCATTCATGGTTAATTCCAGTTTTTTATTGCTTAGTACCCATTTGCCGATTCATTGGTATAATTTATCAATGAGAGCAAAAATGGTCTGTAAGCTGGTTTTTGTAGACATTGCTTAGTTCAGTAACTATTATACCCGTAATGAATGTGTTAACTAAACGAAATTTTTTAATTTTTAGTTGGCAAGCAATGGATACTGATGAAATTTTGGAGGGGGGTGCTACCGAGATTCACCCGACATCACCAGGAAGAGATGGGGGAAATACGGAGATTCAGCCGGCCTCACCCGGCAGTGATGACACCCTAGACTTAGAAAAACTGTTGCAAACTTTAAGCAAGGCAGTTTTAGAACTTCATCAGAGCAATAAACAACGGGATAAACAAATGCAAAATCTTTTTAATCAACTGCAAGCTATTAACTCTAACAACTTGGGCTACCAACCAATATTTTCCGGCGATAAAAAGTTTAAACGCCCGGAAGTTGTTGAAGACTGGATAAACCGTTGGACAAGCTATTTTAGCTTGCACAATGTCCCAGAGGATAAACGAATATCATTGGTTCTATTGTTTCTGGAAGGTAAAGCCTCTTCGTGGTGGAGGGAACTTTTCACGAAACCGGTGACTTGGGCTGGATTCCTGACGGAATTCCGGAAAGCTTTTGTCATGATAGACGATTCCGAGCTGTATATTCGGTTTATCAACTGCAAAATGGGCAGCCGAGAACTGGACGGTTATGTCCAAGAGTTCTTGGACTCTTTGGCTAAGGTGTCGGTTTTTGATCGTAAGTTAGCACAGTGGCAATTTATTGTCAGACTGCCAGCTGACTATCAAAATGAATGCAAACGAAATATCCTCAACTCACTAGAGGATGCTATCCGTGTGGCGAAAGCCTATGATAGTACGGTTGTTGCATCACGGAAAAGCGTGCACGGCCAAACGCCCCCGAAACCTAAGCAAGAAAAATCTAACAAGTGTAAGAAGCAGTTTTTTTACGAGCTGGAAGCAGAAGCGTACCAACAGTCAAAGAAAAAGAAGAATAAGAAGAAATTGGTGGTAAAAGACAGCACGGTTGGCGGCGCTTAAACAGAATTTGTGTTTCCTCTGCAATAAACCTGGGCACCGTGCTAAACAGTGCCCGAACGGAAAGCAAAGTCGTCAAGTTTCATGACTGTGGATTTACCGGCAGGTAAATTGGAAGTCAATTTGTTAAATAATTGTGACTGTACTTGTAACTTTAGTGCACTCTCTTTCAAGCCTAATGAATTGTTTCGTGTGAGAGGCAATATTTTAGGGAAAGACGTGAATGTGCTATTTGATTCAGGTAGTACTCACAATTTTTTGAACGCTCGACTTGTGCAGAAGCTCCGAGTGCCCACCATGGCCAGTGATCACCGTTACGTGATCCGTCTTGCCTCAGGGTCGGACGCTGAGATTTGGGATGTCAAAGCTTGAACTTAGAGCTTCGGATGCAGGACTATGTTGAGCCGTTGGATTTCCATGTCATGAATCTAGACCGGACTGATGTGATTTTGGGCTATGAATGGTTTTTTTGGCAAATCAGACTCTTTAGAGATAGATTTTAAAAATCATTCTAGGGTATTTAAAGATAAGTTTGATCAGATTGTCTCTATTTCTGGAGAAACCGATGTACTTCCATCACCGATGATTTCCTCGGCTGAATTAATTGAGAAACTTCATGATTCTGAGTATGAACTCTTTCACTTGCTTTTGAAATCTCGTATGCATTGTGATGTTGGGGATGTGAATGTGTTTTCATGCTTTCAGGAACAACAGTTTTTGCAAGATTTAAAGCAAGAGTTTAGTGAAGTTTTTCCGAAGCAGCTACCTTATGGACTACCACCCGCTCGGTCGGTGGATCATAAGATAGACCTTTTGCCCGATAGCCGTCCTATCTTCAGACAACCATATCGGTTTAGTCAGAAGGAGGAGGAAGTGGCTAGGCAGATCGAGGAGTATCTCAGGATGGGATACATAAGACGTAGTAAATCTCCATGGGGAGCACCTGTCCTTCTTAAGAGTAAGAAAGATGGGTGTTCTTGGCTATTTGTAGATTACAAGGGACTGAACAAACTAACAGTTAAAAGTAAATACCCGTTGCCCAGGATGGACGATCTCATAGATCGATTGAATGGAGCTAAATATTTCACGAAAATTGATCTACGTACGGGATACCATTAGATCAGGATACATCCGGAAGATGTATCTAAAACCGGTTTTAGGACCAGGTTTGGCCACTACGAGTTTCTTGTATTGCCCTTTGGTTTGACAAATGCTCCGGCTACTTTCCAGCAAATGATGAACGATTTATTTCGTCCATATTTGGGGAAGTTCGTAGTAGTGTTTCTGGATGATATTCTAATCTATAGCAGAACACTCAAAGAGCATGCTAAGCATCTCCGTACTGTCTTTCATATCTTAAGACAAGAGAAGCTTTATGCAAAAGAAAAGTGCGAATTCTTTAAAAAGGAACTTCTTTATCTTGGTCATAAGATTACCTCCTTTGGAATCAAGATTGAAGAAGAAAAGGTGAAGACGGTAGTGGAATGGCCATTTCCTAAACAATGCATGAACTTTAGTCATTCTTAGGTTTCACTGTGTTTTTTCGCAAATTTGTAGAGGAGTACTCAAAGATTGCTGCACCTCTCAACAATATGTTGAAAGGAGTGAAAAGCCGCAAAGGTAGGCCAAGTCCTCCTATCAGATGGAATGAGAAATTAGATGAGAGTTTTCGCAAACTCAAGCTTCTAATCGCCTCAGTTCCAGTTTTGAGAATAGCGGATCCAGATTTGCCGTTCGTCATTAACACTGACGCGAGTGATACGACTATAGGAGCTGTTCTCTTACAGGAGGGTCAGCCCGTTGCCTTGAAAGTAAGAAACTAACCGATGCACAGGTCAGGTACACCACTCAGGAAAAAGAGCTTTTTGCTGTGATCCATGCTTTGAAATCGTGGAGGCATTACCTGTACGGTAATAAATTCGTGGTTAATACGGATCATCAACCTTTAAAGTATTTATGTAATTAGAATGATTTGCGAGGTCGTAAGGTCAGATGGGCAGAACTCATGCAAGAATTTGATTTTGAAGTGCGGTATATCAGAGGCTCATCCAATAAGGTGGCTGATGCACTTAGTCGAATTGGTGAAGTGAGCGAACTTTCCTTCACTGAGATCAGTACGGACTTTTATCTCTCCCTGAGAGGTGTTTATGAGAAGACCCACATTTTGGACCAATCTGGAATAGGGTTCTAGCAGTTTCTTCAAGCGGGACTGATGATCATGGTGATCAGTCTGGAGGGAAGGATATAAAGGGTTATTGATGACTTCCCTATCCGTAATGGACTTTTGTTCAGGAAAGGGAAGGTTTGTGTGCCTGATGTGGATGTTGTTAAGAATAAAATTCTTTATGAATGTCATGACTCACCATGCACAGGACATCCCGGCATACATCGTACATTGGATTTGGTACGAAGGGATTTTTATTGGCCAAAACTCAAAGCCCTTTGTAGAATCTTATGTGGTTAAGTGTGACCAATGTCAGTTGAATAAAGCTGAACGCCATAAGGCTGGCGGTTTATTGCATCCACTGGATATCCCTGATAAAAGATGGATAGTATTTCCTGGATTTCGTGGTTTGGGGTTACAGCGGACGAATAAACAGCATGATGCAATTTGGGTTGTGGTCGACCGTCTTACCAAATTGGCTACGTTTATTCGGGTAAAGACCACCGCGAAGGCTTCTAAATTAGCTCAGATATTTGTTAGGCGTGTCTTTTTGGCCTTTACGGATTACCAAGTGATATTGTGAGCAATCGCGATCCGAAGTTCAACAGCGTCACTTTTGGTCGGACCGTATTCGCTAACTAGAGACATCACTGAAGCTTGGGTTCTTCTGATCATCCTGAGACGGATGGACAGACGGAAAGAACAAATCAGACGATGGAACAAATGCATCGGGCATCTGTTTCCAGACGGCAATCTGATTAGGAAAAGTACTTCCATTGATCGGAGTTTGCTCCTATAATAGTGTACAGCCTTCGGCTACCGTTATAGCCCGTTT